>JAUMHQ010000032.1:1933455-1946480 GCA_032361165.1 Enteromius paludinosus | reverse complement strand
TAAGGAAATTGGTGGCAGCTGCGATCGTTCGTGCGTGCTTCCCCCTGAAATTCGATTAATTGCTTAATCGTCATATATTAGATACGACGTCTAAGCAAATAAAGATTTTAACTGATGGAACGGAATGTGTAACAGCTATTTTAAAGTCAAAACTTCATATCAACCAGTTTTTGCAATATGAAAAAGCATATTATTCATATAACAGCTGTAATTATTGATTTTGTGCAGTAAAACAGTTTTTTAATCTAGTAATGCCTTTAAAGTATGTTGGCTTTATTTTCAATGGTCTGAAGCATGCTGAAACCTGTAATTACACCACCGACTCAAATCCATTAAAAGGGTCTCGCAGTCTCCTGAAGCCCCTCTACATCATCTACTTTTACATACATCAGAAGGGAGTCCTCTTTAAGTCCAGCACTAAAAAGTTCCCTTTCCTCATGTAATCTAATACAGCAGAACTCCTTGTGGCATTGTCAGAGAGAAACAGCACAGTAATGGAGGGCGATTCTGAGAGCGCATTGTCTGGGTTAGTGTTACACAGAGAAGGCACACTGTTTCAACAGTCAATCCAATGAGCTCTCTACAGTAGGAAAATGTCTGGCCCTTAGGGAGCGAAGAACACTCAATGAAACATTGTCCATCTTCGGACACAGGTCACTTCCCTCTGTATAAAAGAGACATCTGCGGCCATGGCGACCAGTAAGGATGGTCTAATAGGCACACTGAAAATACACAGATTCAACTGGTGGATTAGCAACACTTTCCAGGCACAAGTTTGCCAAGAATTGGCCTCTCAAAACCTCTGTGTACATTGAGTCTGGTGAGGCGTTGTCAGTCCTTGGGCTAAGCTTTATAGTTTCCCTTTAATTTCCACCTTTTCATGTTTTTGTAGCAGTTTTCAGATTTGAACACGAGAACATGGCTCTAATGACGTATTTGATTCCATCAGACGTTTTCACGTTCCACTGAATTAGGCGAGTTTGTGTCTGTGCCATCAGAAACAGGGGACTGTGTCAAGAAACACATCTCAGGCCCATATTTATGTCCCTTCAACACAAAACGTTGTCATACAAGCCTTGGCGTCAAAATACAGACCTACCTAGTCGACAATTTGGAGGACAAAACAAGTCACGGTGACTCACCTCGTCGGATAATTCGCCAAAGACACTCAACACATCATACAGGAGACTTGAGGTGTAGAAGGACTTGATCATATTCCTGTGATAAAAACACACATTAAACTGTTAACACGGGAGTCAATTAAATTTCTCAAATACAATAAATAAGCCAATTGTATGTCTCAAAAGCAGTAGTGCAAAACCCTGGAACATCTGGATATTACACATGCACTACTGTTCAGATGTTTGGGGTCAGTATAGGTTTTTAACATTTAAAAAAGAGGAAACAAAAAGCGATATTGTAATTATATATATATGTTTATTTGTTTTATACCAAAATCCCAGTTGTGCTGCTTAATTTTTTTGAAAAACTTGTTTAAAATTGAAATCTTTGTAACATGTATTGTCAAATAGCGTGTTATTTTTTTCAGGAACCTATGAAATTAAAGAGTTTGTTCACTTCTGGTAATCCTGACTCAGTCTTTTTTTATTATCATTTTAGTTTTCTCTTTCCATAAGTTGTTTCATTTCTTCACGCATGATGCCATTAAATACGGATTTATGATGTCATCAGCGTTGTTTTTTTTGCTATGGACCCCAAAGTAGTTTTTTACTTTACTGTCAATTATCAAAGGTTTAGGTAGGTGTTTTTTAATTTCCTATGAAAACTCATGCAATGACCCTGAAAGTCAGGTATGGTGTTGTTCTCATACAACAGCTCCCTGTTACCATCCTGGGACATATTAATCATTGTCACACTTCTGCTGTAGTCAAACACGCCAATGTTCGAATAAGGAACCATGAAATGAGACATGAGAACGTACCAAGTCCTCCTTACACAAAAACAAATATAATATAAAGTGGTTCATTTTAAGTCTCTTTTATCATCTTCAGGCCCACTGCTCTGATCACTGTGAGAAAAACCTCACTCTCTGAAAAACCTTTAGGCTTACAATTATACATTCATGTTCAAGAAAACCTAAAAGGAACTTACTGACAATACTGGCATTGTTTTTCCAGAATGAGTATAAATGTCATGAACTAGAGTACATTTTAAAAGAAAAAAATTAAGTACACAATGATTCACCTTTTGAACTGTTCGAAACCAACCCTAAATATGTGAATACATCCTGAAGAGCGGGATCTGGACAGGGAGTGTATGCAAGACTAACAGCTTCCTGCAGTAAGATAGATGGTCACTCTAAACCTCATCAGCAGGAAGAGGATAAAGAGCGTAAGGGCACGAAATGCCAAAGTTTATCCATTTCAGAATGCATTCTGAGACTCAACGGGGACCTGTTGTTCCTTCTTGCAGAAACGCAAGACTTATTCACTATTGAAGGTTTTTCAATGCAACGGCGTCTCATACAAAGTTCCTACGTCTACGACAACATGTATTTCTCAGAGATTTTATTACATCTTGGTAAACATATTAGAAATGTGTACTCCAGTTTATCTAGCTACAACCAAACTAACATTCACTTAAAATACCTTGGGAAGTGCCAGTCTGCATGACCTGAGGCCTGAGTCACTGCCAGGTATTCAGCTCCTGGACCCTTTACCAGCACTGCACTGCCTATGACGTCACCGTCCACAACAGCTTCATTATACTGCCGTGACCTGTAACGCTACACCTGGCTAATCCATGCCGTCTCACTCCCAAGCAACTGCCCTGTACAGAACCAGCTTTGTTGCTAATTTTAGCCTGCTACTCACTCCCTGTATGTGCAATACTGACAGTGGGATAATTTTGGTGTCACAGTTCAATGAAACAGTAATTAAGGTCTGCGCATTTAAACAATCTGTTGACTAATCCAATCCAGACCCTTACTTGTGGAAACGTCCTGATCGATCTTCATTGTCTGCATAGATGAACATCTTCAAGGCGTAATTCTCAATGTGGGCGTTGCCAACTATTTCCTGCGTGATGGATTCATTGTCGCTGAGCTCCTTCTTCATCTGAAACAAAGAAAATTAGTTTTCCATGTGCACTACTGATGTTAATGTGAATTATCATCTTAAGTGCTATGCAAATGAGGTCATTTTAGCATGTTTTAGTGTGGGCGATACAGCGAAGAGTGTTTACCGCATCATTTATGACAGATTCAAGATGATTACTCTCTAAAGTCCTAGTTTCCATAGCATGACTCATTAATTCCTGAGACGCATCGACCACTTTGATTCCACTCCAGAAGCCTAGTGTAATTAACATTTTGTCGCAAAAGAGAGTCCCTCTGGAGGGTTGCCCACACACAATTAGTGGACTCATCCACCCAGCTATTATTATGATCTTTTCTGCAACACCAGGCGAATGAATTAGCAGAGTCATAATTCACAGAAAACAGACAGTAGCACTGTGTGGACTACAGCAGGCTTATACTTTTTCAACTCTAAAAATACTGAGACAGGTTCAATTCTTAATATATATATTTGTTTTCCTGGCTTCGTCCATCTCTATGTTGGGACACTGACAATAAATATGGTGTAGCTTCATTTAAAATAAATTTAAACGGTGATTATATAAACATAAGCAATTTTTGAGGTGGTCCTGCATTAAAAATAAATTTATTTCATTTGCAACATTAAACGGAATGGCAGGTTTCAGCACATTTGCAGCTTTAATCCTGCAAAGCAGGGTAACATATAAGACAGCGGTGACCCTGTCTTTTACTTGGGTTTGGAATGGCCAGCACCCAACCGCCAAAGCTTCAGCCAGTCGGCGGCCCCCGGACTCGGCCTTCCTCTCTGTGATGTTACAGTCTGCTAGAGAGCGTCAGGTTTCCTTGTAAAATCAGTAAAGCAAATACGACTGGTTACATTTCAACAGGTGGAACCTGGGTGCCTGAATGGACTCACTGTTCACGTTTTAATGAAATTTTTACCTATTCTATGAAAAGGAATTGCGAAGGCACAGTACATCACTTGTGCTGCATCGCAGAAGAATATAAAAACATAATTCGGAAGGAAGCGTGCAAAAGCCAGTACAGAGAGAAAGTGAGATTGAACGCTTTCAGTTGCCAGTGCACACTAAATCAAAGCCTTGAAACTAGATCTTGTCTCTGCACACCGATTCCATGGGGTTTACCCAAAATCCACAAAAAAAACACTGGAGTCATTTTAACACTCTTACTAAAGGAAGCTTGTTCTGTTAAGAAGGTACTATGTGTTTTCTGGCCAAGACACATGCTGATATTTAGCACGAGAGCATGATATAGGTGAAGTGAACCTTATCGTGCACATTTTACTTCTCCTTGTAAGTCCATGAGACAAAACTCCTATTTCTAACACTGAGACTTAGAAGTCATTTAGAAGGCACATATTTCAAGCCTGTAATATGCTGAATAAAACACACTTTGGTCAGCACAAATCATGTGTACCTCTGTCTCAAGTAATCTTGGGTCAACTAAGCTTGGGCCATGTTTTCTTTTACCTTGTCTAGTTTTTTTCATTATTTCTTTAGGCTGGAGGAACCTGTCCATGCTGTACCTCATTTATCAAGCTTCTGCTACCTGACAGATGAGTTTGTGCTGAAATACCTTCGAGTTTGACTGAATGTCGCATTAGGAACAAAATATATGGGGCTCCACGTCCTTTTTCAAACCTATTTGCAAGTTATGCACAATTATAGTTAGATACGAGCTATTATTTGCATTATTTAGAGAACTACTGATTTTAATTATAGTTATGCTCCCTGAACCACGGTAGTTTTATTATTTTTTTAAATAGAAGACAAAAAAACACTTTTATTAGAACATGGTCGCTTAAACTGACAATTCCTATAAATAGTCCATAAATAGCTATAAATCAAAAGTTCTAAGCTTAACAGATAGATGGATTTCTCTCTTTATGTCGAAGATTCCTTACATATAATCAGGTGGCTGATTAGGGACCTTTCACACAGATTCAGTTCAGTACACTGTATGCCTCAGACCTTTTGACCGGATGTGCCCACCAGGATTTGGGTCTCCACAGATTGTTGTTTCCCGTTTCTGTGACATTTAATGAACTGAGGCGATAGTAAAAGCGAGCTCTAGAGACCGCAGGGTCTCCACTCTTGCCTAATTGGTTCCCGAAATGTCTGTAACAGGTTCTAAGCATAAAAGCTTAGAAGAAGGACGTTTTTTCCGTAACTTCCTGCTCCCCTTCTAAGTAGACCTATAAACTTGGCCTTAAAACCTTGTGAACGGTGATGTGAATATAGTGGCCTTAATACAAAAGGTCACTTACCACTTGCTAATGCCACATACAAAAAAGAAATGACAATTAATAGAAGTTTGAGTGTAGAATTATGAATCTATAGTTATCTGTAAATATCAGCATATTGCAAGATAAAGCAGTACATTTTTAAGTAAATAGTTATAAATGGCTTACATCAGTTCAATAAATGTGCTTAATGAGCTCATGAGGTAAGATGTTAATTTAAAGAGAAATGAACCTATTTAGGACTTACCGTTTCCAACTGATCCATTAGTTTCACAAGAAACTTTCGGCACTCTGGAGTTTTGCTATCTAGTTTCATTCCCGTCTGCATGGCATAAAGTCGACCTGAAACATATTAGACACGAGAGGAGTCTTAATAACTGCACTGATGTCATGCATTCAGTATACCGCATAGTCAAAGGTCTTTTGCTAAAATGCCTGAAATAACCATCTTTTGCAGCAAGTTGTACAAGTTTCTTTACAAGACAAACAGAAAGTGTTTTTAGTTGGAGTGAGGTGAAGAAAACGAAGCCAGTGTGTTTCCAGTATATTAGAAATCCTTCATTACAATCCAAGAAGAGGAGCATTCCAGACTACCTCATAAAGCTGGCTGAGAGATGCCAAGAGTGTGCAAAGCTCTTATCAAAAAGCTTGAGACAGTTTTAATATTTACATTTCTGTCATTTCAAAATGTTGCTGACCTAAATTGTGAAAAAAGTAGTATTGTCCAAACAAGTTATTTTATGTAATTTATGTAAAAAATTAAATTGTAGCCTAATTAAAAGGTCTGTGTTCTTAATTAGCTTTCTCTAATATCCTCTAATTCCCATTTCTTGCCAGTGAACTGCATTTTTTTGCTTTTATGTGTCTTTGGACCACTGGAGTCCAGTTGTTCCTAGTTAAGAGTTACAAAACATGGTCAGGCCTACACATCTGGTAAATGTTTTCAATGTATTTGAGTGGCCATATGTGGCCCGTACAATGGAATTCTTACATGTTGTACAGTATATAACAGTGGCGAATACTAAGGAAGAGGGTTTAAAAACAAACATCATCACACATCAATAAATGAATACCATTACAAGTCTTTTCAATCAATCAATAAAGAATATGATCTACAAAGAAGAGGTGTAGCATGAAACAGTAAGCACAGAGTTTGTTCATTAGAATTCAAGAAGATGAATTCTACGCAAACAAGATCTTCATTAAATGGTGCCTGGAAGAAGACAAGACAACAATCAATTGCTATTGCACAAGCTCAAAGTCATTAAGTTAAGAGGGAGTGTTAAGAGGGACATTTGAAAAAAAAAAAAAAAAGGCTGTAAGCCCAGAGCCTTTGGGATATGCTCCACTAATGAAGATAATATCCGGTCCCACCCACACTTTCACCAATTTAAAATCTCACCTAGGTGAACCTATGATTCCCAGAGGAAATTAAAAAGATGAGAGCTTACAAAGTATTCCTGGGCTTGCTATCGCATTTATGTGATGAAAAGGGATGAGACGATCCCCTTGCGGCTAAACACTGGCCAAAACCTTCTTGTGCTAAGCATTAAAATACATCTATATGGACGTCTTACACTTAGTTGATGTAACAAAACTACATGTCACAACGATGAGAAAACTAACAGATTTATGTCATGAACTTATGAACCGTTTGTACTTGGTCCTTAAAATGGATATTTGCAAGAAATGTATTTTTAATGTAAATACTTTGAAGACATAATTTACTCAAGATACGGAAATCTAACCTAATAACTACACTATAATTTACAGTTAATAAAAAATGAAAGGTTCATATTACGGTTTTGAGAGATCCCAACTAAGCCAGTAAAAAAAAAACAAACAAACAAAAAAACACTTGCACTGTCTTATAATATGCATTTATTTATTTATTTTACACCTCAACTACTCCCAAAGGATTTGTTTAATGGTTAATTTTCTTAAACCCCTCCTTTGCATGAAGCTAATCAGCAGTCTTTCATGTCATCATGTCTGTAATGCCTGATAAAGCAGTGTTTGTGAGCGTTCTGCTTTGTTTACAGCATTACCGGGTAAACCACAATTTTTACCACTCCAAAAGTGGCACCTAGTGGTAAAGAATGAATTAGCATGACCAACAATTGGGCAGCAGTATGCTAATGTTTCATGTTTTCGACATGAAAAATGACTTTTTAAAACGACTCTTTTCAATGATTCAGAGTAGACTCTTTCTTTGAGAGACAATACCTTCATACACTGGGCTGTTTTAGATTCAAACTTTCCAGGATGTCTTTATTCACTTAGAGCTATGTTGAAACGGTGTCCATAATAGGGGCACTTTAAAAGTCATACTAGTATGCAAAGCTATAACGTGGATCATTAAGAGATATACACACTTTGACTAACTGCTTTTCTTGTAAACACAATGTGTTAAAGGCTGGAAACATTTTCTTGATATTACAGTGCTTTTAGCAATATAAAATACCCAAACAAAACAACCAATTCCACATGCTTTGCTAAAGTGACATTTGTCAGGCTGAGACTCTGAATGGCACTTTGTATGCGAAGCAAGTCTTGAAATCATTCATCTAATTCTGATTTTAAACACATTAGCCAGTAAAACACAGTGAACTGGCAATTACAACTTTCTGAAGGAAACAAGGAAAAGCAAATATACCCAGCTGTGAGTGCTTGGGCCAGGGCAAATACATCCTCATAAAGGTGTCTGTATGCTGCTGGATAGATCTGTGCTTTCGGCCAAGAGGTAAAGTTCAAATTTCAGTAATTGAACTACAAATGTTTTTGTTGACAGAGAAAAGTCCTAGATAGAATACGCACCTGCTATCAAATGCTGAAGTTTTATTTCAAACAATAGGCCTATTCAGTCATGGCCTTATGGATAGGGAGTTGGACTTGTAATCCGAAAGGTTGTGGGTTCGAGTCCAGTGGGAATTGTGGGTGGAGGAAGTGAATAACCAGTGCTCTCTCCACCTTCAATACCACAACTGAGTTGAGACCCTTGAGCAAGGGACCGAACCCCCAACTGCTCCCCGGGCACCGCAGCGTTGGCTGCCCACTGCTCTGGATACTTGGATATGGTAAGGGTCACCACGACCACAAGTCACTTTAAATGTATTCAGACATGTAAGGTGCCTTAGTTAAAAAAAAAGAAAAAGAAAAAGTGTACTAGTCATGGGTTAAAAAAATACTAAGAGAGAAAAATCGGAAGAGAAAGCACCATGATTAGCTTAAGACAAAATGCAAGAAAAAAAATTGTCTGAGTGAATAAGGAAAGGCCATGAAATAGCCTAGCACTCAAAATATTGCACATTTATCAGTCATATCATCAATTTCATCCAAATACAATAAAACTACAAATAAATACAGGGGAATGAATGGGGATGGTCATTGATTTATGAGCTATCAATCTGGATATGCAGTATATTATACTAGTAATACTACTTGTTTACGATTAGTGCCACTTCAGCTTGAGCAGTGGCCTGTTCCATAAAACAAGTTTACAAAATAAGCCAGGCTTATTTCAGTTAGTCTGACTTAATGCCAGTTCATTTGGTTTAAAATAATTCGGACTATCTGCCATAAGCCTGGCTTATTTGTAAACTTGTTTTATGGAACAGGCCCCAGGTCTCTGATCATTCATTAGGCAGAAATAAATACACAGGCCTATTGCTTAGGAATTAATTTTGTTAAGGAAAAAAATAAATACACCTAAACTAGAAGTCAAAACCTTTAAAAATCAAAACAAAACAGAAAAACAATCAAGACTAGCGTCACGTTAATATTTAGCAATGCCACTTTAGTCCACTTGTCTCCATTTTGGGAGAAGACCGGTTATAATGAGGTCACAATTCAAAAGGTTATCGGTCAGATAACCTTGTGTGAACAAAATAATTGAGGGTTCAATAGATGGCAGCTAAAAGGAAAGGCTCATACAGTTTGACATATTTTTGTCAAGTACTTAACGTCCTTGTTTCTTTAAGAACATGCCATTTCCTCTTCCATGAGGCCCAATTTGCAGAGATCTGATGTCTATCAGAATAGATCATAGCATACAATCACAAGTCCTCCTTTGTAACTGTATTACGCCCATACTGCTCAACATCCAATTTTCCTCATCTGAAACAATGCAACACTGAGGCCATTCAGACTTGTAAAGCATGAAAATAAAAACCATGATCTATTATTTGCCTACGGGGGACTTTCTTTCTTTCTCCGTTTAAAAAGAAAAGAAAGCAAGTGGAATAAGGAGTGTGAATTAATGGTATAATATGCGTTTCTTTGAAAGCTGTCACAGACCTTATCAAAGTGTGTTAAAATAGGTCTTGTTTTGCCATAATTAAGTGACCTTTAGGTGAATTAATTTAGAAAGACTCTTATTGGTCACATGATTTGCGTGTGTGTCGGCCAAACACCAGATTGCACCCATTCAGTGTCCACTGTACAACAAAGCACACTACACTACAATCTCAGATGCTCATTATGGCCGAGTAAGCATCAACGCAAGCTTGACGTTTGACAGACGAAAGACGGCGTGACTCTTCAGATGAGGACATGCCCGAGTATTTCACTGACATCTGCAGTAAGAACTGAATTGTATATTCAGGAATGTCAGCCCGCGCACTCTGCTTTCCCTACTACAAGGATGTTATTATGTAGCTGCTGCTCAGCCTGAAGACTGGATAAGGTCCAGCGAGAAGGAAGGAAAACAATGTCAAAGAGGGCCTTTTCCATAGGTTTACAGCATGGTGCCAATCAGAGAACTGGAGTTCTGTCAAAGAGACAGAAGCCAGAGTAGAACTGCATCTGAAGAGCATTCTGCTTCAAAAACCAAGCACAACTAAAGACTGCCACACATTAATCTGGCACCGCACACATGGCTGTCGCTTTTTACGATGTCTTTATAAAAAATTAAAACATCAATTCTTATAATCCAGAAAAACGGGATTTGCATTTACCAATGCTCTGAAGCAGGACTAAATCTGTTCTTTTTTTTCAGTAGGCTATAACACATCATTGTAGTTCATCCTAACTTTAAAGTGTAAAGCATCAAATACTTTTCAGCCTGGTATAACAAAATAAAGCAAGCAAAACTCCTGAGCCAAGAATAATTACAATTTTAGGATAATTTAAAAAATATATGATAACCGAGAGTGTAGACACACCATCATCTAGTTATGTAACAAACTTACCATGATCAGCTATTGTGAGGGTAAGAAAACATCAGATAAAGTCATAAATAAAAAGGGGCCAGGAAGTTAACAACAGAAACAATTCCAGCAAAGCCTGAATCCTTCAGTTAAATGTCAATGCTGACCTCCAGTGGCACACTGAATTCACCCTCTATTAAAAGAAACAGCTTAGACCTTTTAGTGTTAATAAGAAGTCTTTAGTAGTACAGTGTAGTACATTTGCAAGTCCCACTCAACTTTGGCAAGTGAATTTTTGTAAATTCATAGATCATCCCCATGGATCGTCCTTACAAAGCTTTGAGTTATGAGATCTTTAAAACCCAGTACTACAGTGTCAAGTGATCCAACAATATGAAATGCTGAAACAATAGCGTTGCTTATGTATTTGCGGAAACCGTGATACATTTAAGTGTCTGCTATCACTTTTGATCAATTTACTACATCCTTGCTAAACAAAAGTATTTTTCCTTCCAAAAAATTTTTTGTATCGCCAGAAAGAATCAGATTCATTTGTTGTCATCTTTTCAGAGGCTTAGATGCCATTTAAAGAATCAAGCGTCCAAAATTTGTGACAATGGCACATTTTTGCCCTAAATTGAAGCCAAAATTTAATCTTCTCAAAGTAGTCCCTTAACAGATTTATATTGATCTTAACTACAATATCTTGCCCTGTAACATCAGGATGGCATTAGCCTGGAAGCTTAAACGTGGCCTCTGTCGGAGTAATTGGACTGCCTTTCTCCTTGAGAGTTCAGAAACAGCCCAACAAAGGAGAGCGATCACATCTAACATTTTCTTAAAGCTGCCCCTCTGCCCTCATGGATTGCTCAGGGTTCATAACAGATATATCAAGTTTGACATTTAGACTCAGCAAAGAAAGGACATAATACCTCACTACTCAGAAATGGAAAATTGTAGGAGCAGTGGGAGGTCTCCTATTGATAAATTTGGACTCTCCGTACTGACTGTCTGCAGTCTACCTGGAAAGGTGCTCTTTAGGTAACTATGACAACAAGAAAGCAACGTAAAAAAAAAATTTGTAATAATGCAGTGAGATTACAGTCTGCACAAGGAGTCTGACAACAGCCAGGGCTCCACACAGATCTCTGATCTGATCATCATCCAGTCTGTCTGGAATGACATGAAGTAACAGAACAAACTGAGACAGACTAAATCCAGAAGAACTGAAATAGCCTTTGGCGTCACTTGAGGTGCAAAACCACAGGACGAATGTGTCAATTTTCCATCTGTTTCCAAACAGCAAATATTTCGTTAACCTTTTAAAACAATTTAACGAAGGCATGTTCTTTTCTTTTTTATGAATGATTAAAAAAAAGATTATTGATTCATTGATTATCGAAGTACACATGTCTCTCATTTAAAAAAAATAAGATAATTATATATATATATATATACAGTATATATATAGACACACACATATACATACACACACTAGGGCTGCCCCCAAATAGTCGACTAAACGTTATAATGAGGGCTTGGTCGAATACATTTTCATGAATCGGTTAGTCGCAAAAAATTAATCATGTGAAATTACGCAATCAGGGGCTGCGCAGTCAGTGTATGACATCAAAGCAACGGGAGATCAATGAGAAGTCGAAAAGCTCCCTTCTTCCCTACAATGTGGACAAGCTGGTGTTCCTCTCACATAATATGAAAAAAATAAAATCGAATTGAAAGCTTAGGTAAGAATGCTTAATTTCCTTTTATTGTGTTTCTGTTTGCAATCCTTTAAGCTATAAAAAAACGGGTATTTTTATAACGGGTAGGCTAAACGAATAAATAAATACATATTTTTATTTATTCGTTTTTACATAATGCAGAGTTTTTTTTTATTCTGTTAGAAAAATTAGTCTGATGTTTGCAATTTGTTGTTTCAGGTCAAGACTCATCTGTCGTCTTAATGGCAGTTTGCGCTTTGCTCTGATATTTTTAATTAGTATTATTGTTCTTTAAATTATTTGTTCCACATTTTGTCTTAAATATAGTTGTTCTAAACAATTTAATCAAATACTTAGGTGGTTAATTTGTTTGCCTTCTTTTTTATTCTAAGTTTTGGCATTGTGAGATGTGCCATGTGCATTTATTAAATTGTTCAGTCTTGTTTATTTTCCTTTTGAACAATATAAAAATTAGATTAAATTTCCACTGTATTTTTATACCAAACAGCGTTTTTGCAACAGTATTTATTTGTTTGGTTTTTTGCCTTGCCTACTAGGTTACTAATAAGTTTATTTAATTTATTTTTATCGAATTTTATTTTATTCAAAACTTTTTTTTTTTTTTTTGACATGTAACTGTTACAGTTTGTATTACTAATATTAATACAAACTGTATTAATATTATTAGTAATAAATTATTAAAATGCACAGGCAGTCTGATTGCTGATTTTGTGTTATAATTAGCCTAGAACATTCCGGCTAGAGCCCGACCGATACAGGATTTTTAAGGCCGATACCGATATGAATATTTGTTGGTTTTAAAATCCGATATGCCG
>JAUMHQ010000032.1:1921652-1933355 GCA_032361165.1 Enteromius paludinosus | reverse complement strand
CAAGGGGTGATGCATACGGTTTGAGATAAAAATGAAATCGAGCTAAAATCCTGCAACATCTCATAGAGCACCTTTAATGCATTTCATGACATAATGCATATAACTCTTACTCATTATAGTTTTTCTCATTCGCTTTAGTGCAATTCTTGAATTTTCCTTAATATTTGCAAAGAAGTATGTGCATTGATGGACTGCACCTTTGAGCTATTTCTGGCTTGTAATTGGTTGATCTATTGTATACATTAGTAAAAGTCAAGATTTACTTGCACAATTCATTGCAAATTTACAAAAAGTCTAATAGAACTGTGGAGAAAATATGTTTGACAGTAACTGATATACGATGAACTGATGACTAGATGTTTTGAGGGGTAAGACAGCACAGAGAACTACAGTTTGAGCAACTGAAAATGTAGGAAACCGCAGACAAATGTACATTATCAGTTGCATGAATGTAACACAGAAATCACAATTTGTTTAAAAGAATGAGAAACTGATTTTATGTTGTGCACAAGTGACTATGATGTAGAGGTTCAAAAGGTTTTGAAAATGTCACTTCTGATCTGAGAAATGCACCGAGAAAAAACGTATTTAGTAAAAAAATGTCACATTGCAGTAACAGCTGTTGTTAATGGAGTTGGCCCTTTTATGATGATCTAAGACCAGATACCTTTCCAAAGATCCAAACCATAAACATTTTTAGAGAACATAAAAAATGATCCTCTGTTGAACTGAGGGACACCCTTCATAAAATGCTCCCTTGACAGTTTTTTGAGACAGGGCACTTTATCTTTTCCTGGGCTGTGAATCATCAGTTAAGCATTGTGCCAAGTGTCCTTAAGGATGACAGATATTCTCATTAATATTCTCTTTCAGCAGCTGTTACAAGGCAGCTAAAAATTTTCTGCTCCCTCTTGCCCTTGATAATACAGTATATCATCCTAGTCAAAGTTTATCGCTGTCTTGTCTCTTTAGGCTGGAAGTAATTATGCATTTCACAGGAAATAGCAACATACTCTTGTTAATTCATCCATCATTCATTACTCTGAGTGGCATGAATGGCTTTTTGGGATATCCTTTGTATTGCAATATATGTACTTCATTGAACAGGAAAAAAAGAATGCATTATCTTTACTGCAGAATATCAGGAGCCAACTAATAAATATCTGCATACCCATAATTGAAAATTCAGACATTATTTACTCACACCTACGTTACTCCGAACATGTATGCGTTTCCTTGTGTTGTGAAAAAAAAAAATAAGATACATATTCTTAAGAATAAGATCAATTCAAGGATATCAATTTATGTAAAAAATTTAAAATAATCACTTTTTATTTTAATATTCCACAAAACATTAAGCAGCACAAACTATTATTAATAAATGTTTATTATTAGGCACAGATTTATAAATTTTTTGAATGATTTCTGAAGATCATGTGACACTAAAAACTGGAGTAATGGTTGCTAAAAATTCAGCTTTTCCATTTTTAATATATTACTGTTTTAATGTATTTTTGATCAAATAAATGCAGCCTTGTTAAGCTTGAAAAATAAATATCCTTCAAAAACATAATTCTGAAACCTAAATTGCTTACCAGAACACCTGTTCCAACTAAACTTGATTCCAGCAAATGACAATCAATTACCGGGTTCAGAATCAGGCCAGAGGATACACTTACTGAACTTGCATGTATTTTATTGACCTTTTCCTCATCTAAAATGCACCTTGTGCTTTATCAAGCATGTTCTCATCTGTCAACTTTTCTCCTTCTCTCTTTTGAGACGGAAACGAGGAAGCGCCTAGCCAAGATCGTTCTGGTGTTTGTGGGCCTCTTCGCGCTGTGCTGGTTCCCCAACCACGTTCTCTACATGTACCGCTCATTCAACTATCGGCAGATCGACTCTTCGCTGTCACACCTCATCATCACGCTTGTGGCGCGCGTGTTGAGTTTCTCCAGCTCCTGCGTGAACCCGTTTGCCCTGTACCTGCTGAGCGAGAGCTTCCGAAGGCACTTTAACAACCAGCTGCTGTGCAGACAGCGCAAATACCAAGAGCGCAACACCAGCTACCTCCAGAGCACCTCTGCTATCCGCATGACCTCCATCAGGAAGAGTACACCTGCTGTCGCCAATGGACATGGCCAAAAAACAGGAGTCTGCATTTAGCATCTGTTCGAACAAAACTAGAGCATAAGGGTTGCCGGTGACTCACATTTAGCGTTTGGTGACCCAGCTGGGTAAACAGGTGATTACTGAAGCTGAGGAGTTAATGTTGTAAATATTGCATGCATGTTGTTGCAGCATCGCTTGAGCCTAAGAATGAAATTTGCTTTATTTTTGAAACATTATTCTTATTACAAACAAGAATGATATCTTGCTGATAAAGATTAATTCTATTTCTCCTCAAACAAATCACAATTTCTGCCTGTATGAAACGTCAGATGTGTACAAAAGGTTTCCATTATTGTATAATGGCAGGTCTTCTTTACAGCTTAATCTTATTTAATCTATCATCCAATCAATTGATCAAAATTCAACTTTAATCGTCAGAAAGTGCACTTAATACAGTAAATGAATGTTTGGGAAAGCAGTTTTGATTTTACCAGGATGACAAGCTTATTATAGAGATGCCACTGAAATCATTTACATTGCTTTCTATTTTTCAGAGAATGACAATATATTCAATTTAGGAGCAATGGGAGACACGGCTCTTCCCGGTGAATGTTAATGTCTATGATGATAGATCAGACAGGTCTCACACTCAAGGGTAAACTGTGGTGATTAGATTAATATATGCATAAACAGATTAGGATTCAACATGAATATAAATTGTTTCAGACACGTTCCCCCTTACCTTCCGATATATGAGTCATAAGAACGCCAAGAACATCATGGCAGACACATGCTGTGTATCATTCTTAGATTCACCAGAAAATATTATCATATTAATCACTGC
This sequence comes from Enteromius paludinosus, assembly GCA_032361165.1. Lineage (NCBI taxonomy): Eukaryota > Metazoa > Chordata > Actinopteri > Cypriniformes > Cyprinidae > Enteromius > Enteromius paludinosus. Next base: position 1,930,399 of record JAUMHQ010000032.1, on the reverse strand, counting down.
ATTGCAGTACCTCATCTTTAAATCTGTGAAATCAGTTTCTGTTTGGAGTGCCTGGTGTCTATGTCTAATGGTGTGGAATAATCATTCAGTCGTGAGGGGAAAATATTATCTGTAAATGTAGCGACTGTCAATGCTGGACTGAAATAGGCAGTGCACCTTTGAGCCACATTTTGAGCTTATCTTCAGGTTTCTGAACCTGTAAAAAAAAATTTAAATAAAAAATCAAATGATGAATGATTTAGTGACGAAACCAGTCTAAAGAGAAAGGTATTATCCATGAGGTATTATTAAAAAAAAAAAAAAAACACTTGCACTTTTACTCAACACACACACATTTTCATTTAGTCTTTCAAAAGACTATATATTTTATTGGTCATTTTGGTCTCTTTTACTGAACATGTCAAGTCACATTTGAATGAATTCTAATTAGCTTTTCTTCAAAACAATGAAATCCATTTTAATGGAAAATGTAATTAGCGATAACTAATTACAATAATTTGTCCTTGTTAAGACACATCTCAGTTCCCACAACACAGAATCTCTGACCTAAAGCAATGTGTTTTAATTACATTGTGAATTAAAATGAGTTAATTGACACTTGACTTTTGTCAAATAAAATCAGCTGAATTTATCAACAATTTCAAGTAATACATTTCAGGAAAAAAAAGTGTCAAAGTCTTTTTCAAAAGCCAAGAACCCCCCCCCCCCCCGAGTACAATTAAATGTGGAACTTGGATATTTTGATTTTAAATTAATATAACAGTATAGCCAATATATTCTCCTTCTTACACTCTACATATGTAAATTATGAAGGATATAAAAATATAACAGCACAGAACATCATAACTAGCATGCTTAAGAATTATGGAGTGAGGTGAAAAACCACATCAAACGTACCTCTTCAAGAATTGATTGCAAGTGTTCCACAGAAGCAGGAACTAAATGTAATGTGGAATGATTGATTAAACAGGCACACTACCCATTTGGCATCTACTTTATTGGGATTTCACTCTGAGGGTAAATTAAACATATGGATTAGCTTCTTACATTGAATCAAGAGAAGTTCAACCAAACTGCTTAATTATATCTTTAAGAACACATGCAAAAAAAGGATGATTCTAAACCATAAAACAAGTATTTCTGCACTACTGTACTGACAGTAGCTTGCTACATTCATTCATTTATTTTCATTAATCTGCTTACAGTGATCATTATCATTCAATAGGGGAAAAAAAATCAGTAAGAAATTTAAGCTGCATTTGGAGTCAGTTGGATGTAAATTGTATGTATCATTAACTCATAACAGCAAAACAATGTTTGCTATTAACAATTATCGTATGACTATGAGTCAACATGGAGCCACAATGCCTCCTTTGCTCTTAAATTGAAACATTAGTCAAGTGTTTCATATGGGTATAGAACAATGAGGTCTACTACAAGTATAACTGATTTAGACATCTGTGTGTAATGCAGTATTGACAATTCAGTCATGCATGTTGACCATAAAAAGATCATGGAATATTAAAAACATGAATAGACAAAACTTGGTTCAATCAAGCTTTGGTATAACTGATTACACTCTATTTACTTCAGAACTTTAAAACGATTCATTTGATGAAATAGTTCTGCTTTGATACAAGAGTTTATATTTTAATCAGGAATGTCCACCTCCTGCATATGATAAAATGTTGGTTCTGCTTACAATGTTGCACGTTTCCTATCCATTTCTTTTTCAGAACTGAATAAGGAATAACATTTTACAAACGTGTTCATATGGGACCATACTTGAATGGATAAATATGAATGAATGCACCATGCAATGGTTCTATGTATTGAAATATTACTAGCTGGGTTTAAGTAAACTGTATGTGTTTATTGCAAATGTATTTAAACTTTCTTGAGATCATTTGTGAGTTTTTTTTATTGTATTATTTGTGATTCATAACTTGTTCAATAACATCAATCTAGATGTATTTTAAATGCAAAGTAACAAATAAACAGATTTTTGGACTACAAATCTACAAATGTTTTATGAACCCTGAAGCCCAACTTTGAAGATGCAAAACATTTTTATTTATGTATAGGCTATATTAACTTCCCTATGCACATTTGGTCCATTTTTAAAGACCATAATCTGTCCATTCACAGATAAAGTAAACTTTAATATTCATAACTGCTGAATGAGTTATGGCGCAAAACATTTGAAAGTAAGATGTAAAGAATTTTTATGACATGTTTTATCGCTGTCTCCCAGATTGGAATTGCATTTTCTTTTTATTTGTCACAGAACAAAATAAAAAGAAAATATTTGAGTCAATAATTGTATATCAAATATAAATCTGTGTAAACATACATAAAAGGGAGCATTATGCTGTATGCACTGGACCCTGATAAGACAGTCAGCTGGAAGCAGTGGACTTTTTTCCATATAATAGTGTGCATTATTCATCAAAGCATACCTACTGTATGCTACATTTGAGAAGAAATTATTATTAATAACACTAATAAATCAGATTATCGGAGTATACTGATGTTTTTTCTCACATAGTTTTCAACCCAACACAGCACTGCCTGACTGGACTAATATTTTAGGTCCTGCTCATATATAATAGAAGCTGTCCTTTATGAAATAGTAATGAAGTGTATGAAATGCTTCGTTCTATATGTATAAAGTTTAAAACACAAGGTTCATCCTCGGAAATAAGATAGCATGAGTGTTTTTTTACAATCCCAGATGCTTTTCCTCTTCTTTATTGTGAAAAGAGTTCCTTAGTGACATGACAATCTAACATTTCCTTTGCAATTTCACAGGAAGAGAGTAAGATCAGTCACTGAGTAGCAGTAAAAAAGACTTTGTGAGTCTTGCCATTGTGCTAGCAAAAAACACTAATGCATAATTTTCTCAACAAGCCTTGGAGAAAGGCCAAAGTGTGTAAACGGTTAATTGTGTTTTCCTTTTTATCAATCCAGAGCCAGATTCCAATCGCCATGCTGACTTTGGTCCTGATTGGAACAGCATGTAAATTGTTTGCTATTATTCCCTCTATGCTGATCACTAATCCAAAGTTCTGAGAAGTCTTCTTGTGTCCATAATGAACTTCATTATTAAGGCTTAATTAGCTAGTTCAAGAAAAAGAGCAAAACTAGAGACCGCCCAAATTCACTTTTTCATCGTGCTGTTAATTAAAACGGCCACAGAGTGTAATTCTCTACCAATCAACTGCAATGGTTAATGAATTTTAACCTATAAGTAACTCTTTTACTTCTATGTACCTTTGAATAATTATATGCCATTAAACAGCTAAGCCTCAAATGTCATTCATGTCTAGCGACGCATCTGAATTGTGTCCCGAAGAGTTCAGCTTTTTGCAAAAACATGTGTTAAAATGTCATTTGTGTACATGCCCTCAAGTAAACAACCCTGGTTAAATGTATTTTTATAACTCCCCCATGTTCTGCTGAACTTTCCTGTTAATGAATATGGAGGCTGTTGCTCTGCCGTCGTTCTGATAAGGCCAATGCTCAATCAAGGAAAAATAATTGGCAGCCATACCATCGTTGTGTGTGATAATGCCATTTGACACTAGCATGTATTTTGTTTGCACTCATGCTGTTACTCTTCACACATTTATTAGCTCACATCTCAAATGTGGCCAAATGCTAATGGGGCTGATCACTTTAAGACAGGGTGCAAACCCTTTATACACCCTCCAGAGAATGAATGGCACTTTTTTGAATATAAGAAATTCATTACCTAAGAAATCCCCAAGTGGTATCAATTCATCTCTTCTCAAACGAACAGGGCACCCAAAAATGAAATCACTTACTGTGTTTCTCTCCGTCAGCCTTTAACTGTTATTATGTGGAAATGATTTCAGATTTGTGCAGTACATTAATATTTCTCTGAAATTATATATTTGTTGTAAAAACATACTTTTTTTTAATCACTTGTAAGTATCAAAAACAGCAATAATGAAAGTGTCTAAAACAGGGGTCTCCAAACTAGAACCCTAAAGAAACCCCTGAACTACAGGTAGCTAATCGAGATCTTACTAGGCATGCTAGAAATGTCCAGGCAAGTGCATTGGAGGTAATCTCTGCAAGACATGGACCCAATTTGGGGACCCCAACACTATAAGAAACAAGAAACTTTCATGCATAAACACTTAACTGTAAGTGATCAAAGGTTATTAGGTTAATACTGACTGATAGTTTTCTTCTCTCTATCATAATTTAGGAAACTTTAATATAACTTTAATATTTTCTGTTTAGATCAAGGTCTTCAACAGTTTCATGAAGACAGTTGTAGAGGTTAGCTGTTACAGTACATAAAAAGTTACTTAAAATTTCAAAAATTTAATTAGCTAAACCTTGTTAAAAAGTAAAGACCCTGTAGTATTAACACATTAAAATGGTACTAAAAACATACGCCAGGTTTAGCTAAATGACAAAGTCTTGCCAAATGCCACTGAATAGTATACTACTAACCAAGAGGTTGAAGACCCCTGGCTAAAGGAACACTCTACTTTTTTTTTTTTTTTTACCTATTCAGCCGATCTCTGGGTCTGGCGATAGCACTTTTAGCATAGCTTAGCATTGATTATTGAATCCAATTAGACCAGTAGCATCGCCTTCAAAAATGACCAAAAATTTTCCTATTTAAAACTTAACTCTTCCGTAGTTATATCATGTATTAAGACAAATGGAAAATAAAAAAAAGTTGCGAAGTTGTCAAGTTTTAAATAGTAAAAATATCTAAACACTTTAATAATTTGGAATAGAAATGCTTCTGTTCTTATCAGATTCAATGATGTATGCTATATGCTAAAAATGCTATCGTCAGACCCAGAGTTCAGCTGGATATATTCCAATATGGTAAAACTCAACTTATTAACTCTGGGGGAGTTGGAGAATGAAATTTTTTTTATTATTATTATTATTTTTTTAAGTGGGGTGTTCCTTTAAGATCTATAGCTGTGTCCCTTTGTATTAGCATTTATGGAACAAATGCAGCCCATCAGATTATTTATGGGTTACCTTCCCTGCGGCATGACTCATGCTAGAGAACACATGCAGACGTGTGTGAACATGCACTTAAACACTCTATCAAGTTCCTCATATATATTTTTGTACTCCTGACAGTTCACGAAAGTCCTTGCTGTTTTATTTTAATATGACAGGTTGGTCTCGGTAGGGGATTTGCCAGAAGTCTTCTGTTACTATCAATGCAGTAAAGTGATGACAGTTCAGCAGGACTATTTCATTTATTACGACAGGTGCTAACGAAGGAGGGCTGACAAGTTATGATTACCTTCGTCTCAGCTCTGGCAATAATTTCATTTGAATGGTTATGTGACAATCAGATTAATATAAGGTAATTGAAACGTGTGTGAGATTTTTCAGAGCAGTCTTGTGTAATTCATCAGGACTCATTCAGGCACATTAGAAAATTTGTTTAACTGTTCTAAAAATATATTGCTGCGGGAGCGTGAAAATGAAACGTTGATCTCATAGTAAAGACATAATTTGTACTGTGACACTGTTCTTAATTACAAAATATGCACTTGGCCCTATTAATCCAACATTAATATGCTTAATATGAACCCTTCTCATTCGTTTCTGTATCTTTATAAATAAGTCAAAGCAAGTTCACCATGCCATCACCAGTGAGGCATTGGAGGATAGCACTGGCCTGTAGCGATTTAGTCACCAAATGTCACTTAAAGCACCTGCAAGACATTTCAAATGTTTCAAATCCCCTCGGTGTGTTTGCTTTCTCTTGCTTCCTCACACACTCACATAAGTCATCTTGCATCCTCTTCCACATCCTCATCTTCCTCCTTGCATTGTGTTATCAAAACCGACACAAATACGGGCTGGTGAATTACACCACAGAGCAGCTGGATGGCAGTTCCATCAGGACTTCCACATTTTTAGATAATGACCTCTCAAAAACAATCACTGTTAGAAATTATTAAAGCAAAAATGATGGGAGGGAAAGAGGACACAAGACAGATAATGAACAAGTAAATAAAATAAGAATTGCTTTGACTTTAAAATCCTTAGTCTCGTTTACAATAAAATTAGATGCTTTGTGGATTTAAAGTTTGTATTATTTATAATGTAAAAAGCATTGCCTGTCCGTTACCTTTCTATATTAGTCACATGATTTCTTCATCAAAGCAGGTTATTCAATATAATTGTAATCACTTCAACAGCTCCTAGAAGATTCTTGGGGACAGAAACAATAAATTCAAATGTCCTTGTCTGGTGCAACACAAAAAGCCTTTGGGTAAAAGTCCATTTACAGTAATTTAATACATAATTATGGCCATAAGCAGGCAGGAAATGATTTGTGATTAAGCAGCTTACCAGAACAGAATGAAACGAATCAACTGCTGTTTGTTTGTGCCAGAGCCTTGAAATTATTCTAGGAAAAGTTAATCTACAGAAATGGTCTGTATTCTGTGCAGGATATACTTATATATTTAATGCAGACTGAAACGTATATTATATTAACATATAATTTTGGTAAAGCAGAAATTAAATATTAAACCTCAACCTTTAAAGGTTTATTTTAATCAAGGATACGATCAGGTTCACACTGCACTAAATAAATACTCACACAATCATTTAGACATCAAGATATCAACTGAACTTCATTTTGCCACATGTTGCTGCTGCTCCACCTCTGACAAACATTTCCCGCCGACATTGATATATGGAAACCACTGTGAGTAAAGCAACTCCTGCCCTCATACATCTCAACAAGTTGTGTGCTTTTGCTATCTTGTTCACCCAGAGACCTTTGTGATTGGTGAGACTGGACACTACTGTTTATCATGGTTATTGATTTTAAAAAGATAAGGTCAGAGTATTGTTTAATTGAATGGGACGGTGCTTTGTTGAGGCAAGATAGAGGAGTGAGCGATAACGTAAACCTTAATCAACGTGCGTTCTCATTATATCGTGGTCCTAAAGCGTCCACTCTACACTCAATATTGGCAATATAGTGCTGTGCTGCACAGTTCATCAAACAAAAAATCATTGGGATTGCTACTGCAAACAAAGCTGGAAAAACAAAATGTAAGGAGGGCTCTTTTAAAGAATATGCCAACCAATAAGCCCATGAAGAAAAATAGTGGGTTTGGTACAAAAGGGCTTTATATAGAAAAATTAGTACATATTGTAATATTATTGACGCAATGTCTATTGTTACACTCTTGCCTATAGGGAGAGCAATGGTGGAGAAATAAAATTCAATTATTAAATAAAATTATTGTAGGTCAATAGGTCAAGAAAAAAAAAATTAACCACGTTGTTACTGATACTAAAACTCTTACTTAGTTGTTACTATTTAAACTATTTTTACTGTTAACAAAAAAAAAAAAATCCTCCTTTTTTGGACAACTGATATGACAGAATATGAAAAATAACAGTAAATGTCATTGCTAAAATGACTAAAATTGAGGTAACACTTTATAGCACCAGGACACTGTGACTGTACATTTGTAAATATTATTTAGACACATGATAATAGTTGCTCAGTGTGTTAATAAATGCCTTAACAACACATATTCCTGCTGTAATTCACGATAAAGTCAGATAGTCAGGTAGTCGCCAGCCGTCTTTTTGTGAGCTCATCTAAAGTGAGGACTATTTCTAAAGCATTTACGAAGGCTCATTTGTCTTCCAAACAGAAACACTGTACATAGGTATATACATATTTTTCAAGATGCAAATAATCCGTACATCTGCACACGTAAAATGTTTTTGCGATTCATAGAAAACAATAAAATAAAATTTAAGTACTCAAGAAAACTGACAACTGGAGCTCAAGTTCTTCCACCTGCCTGCCAGAGAAATTTAATTAGGATTGTTTCCTCAAATATCACACACTCCTTATAGAAAAGCGCTGAAAGCTTAATAAAGGATGTATTGGTTAGGAGTGTTTGTTTGAAGTCTGATTGGACAGGAGCTATTTCTAAGGGCCAATTACAGTTGTTGTGAAGAGCTGTGGATAAGTGAATGGTTGCCATTATGCTATTAGCTGTCGGTGGAGAATAAGGATAGCTGTTGTTGGTGTACTCAGATGGCCATTAACTTCCTTTCCATGAATAGTCAGTGACTATGCTTAGAAATCATTTTCCATAGGCTATCCTTCAGGTCACTTCGGCTGTTCCCATGGTGACGGGAAGCTGCAAGCAAAACCAAGAGCATCAGAGCACACTTTGATAATCTGACCAGTGGACTAGAAAATGAAAGAACAATGTTGGAAAATAACTGTTTGATTTTGTAAACTAATGTGCATGTAATTTCAAGTCAAATATCAATTATAAGAGCGTTCAGAACAGGGAAACAATGAGGGATGTAGTTTGAAGGTGTACAGTAATAAAGGAAGTAAATACCTAGGTGCAACTAAATAAAATGCATTGCAACTTAGGGCTGTGCATCTCCATAACTGAGGGCGAAGCTACAGTATACACAGCTCAATGCATAACTAAGGATACAATACATTAAAGATATCATGCCATATGATGCAATGGAAAAAATGTGATCTTTGCAATTCAATATAGGACAGATACAGGACTTTTATTTATTTGGTTCAGCCAAGGCACATGAAAATGCATATCAATAACACGATTTTCGGTTTTTCCATTTATGCTATTAATTGTCACCATTCTACCAGCTGTAGTGTGTCTCCGTGCCTCTAGAGGTCCCCTGTGTCCCCTTTTGCCTCAGTTCTT
>JAUMHQ010000032.1:1910374-1921552 GCA_032361165.1 Enteromius paludinosus | reverse complement strand
AGTCCGTCGTTGTCGGTAAGCTTGACGGGCTAGCAACAGTAACTAAGGGGGGCGTGGCTTTTGCGAAAGGTCAATTGCTGCTACATGGCATTGTCTAATATTTTAGCCGTTCCTTAATATCCTTAATGTTCCTGGATCAGTCACTGAAACATCACAACCTGCCACTCCTGAGTCTACACTAATCACCCGATCGCAGTCACCTGAATTCTAGCACCTGTTCCCAATCACCTGCTCACCATATAACCTAGCCTCAGCCAAGCATGCGTTGGCTGAGCTCATCGCTACTCCACTGAGCCATTTTGGAGGACGCTCTGACATCTGCTCTCCTTTCTCCCTGTCTGCCTGAGCCTCCAGTACAGAGATCATCACAAACTTTTTAAAGACTGAGTATTGCTCTAATCGTTTGCTACAAAAATACCTGCTATGAAAAAGAGCTTGCTTACCTGTGTTACTTACCTGAGTTACTTACCTGCACCGATCTCTGTGTTGCTCCAGAAATGTAAATAAAAAAACTCACCAGTTAAAACTTACCTCCTGGTCTCCGTCTGCTAATTGAGCGTGACAAATGGTTACTTAAAACATATTTTAATCAATGTTTAAAAATCTATCAAAAATTGTAATCATAAAAAACTGAGGTTAAAAATCTCTAAGATCACTGAAAATGATCAATGTATTATTTGTAAGTCATCAATTGAGTTTCAGAATCGCTGGGTGACTCCGAAACATTGTTTAGCACATAGCTTTCTTATTTCATTCTTTATCAAATGTAGATCTAATGCAAGCAATCTGACTATAACCTTGTTTGAATAGGAGGGGTCATGAAATCATCCTTGATCTAATGATGGCTTCACACCCACTGGTTACATGGTGCCATTCTCTACAGTCATCATTTAGCTAAACTGCATGAAATTTATGGGTGGACTCAAGGTTAATAGATTTCCGCGAGAAATCCCATTAGGATATCATTTGCTCAGGATGTACAGGCAGACCTAACATTGGACTATGGGCTATTACAAGTCCTGGATTCAAGCTAAGCAATGCCTGCTCAATTTACTCTGACTGTGCATTCGTAGTCTGTTTGTTTCTACTGCAAACATTTATTGAAAACCAGACGCTTGCTATTGAACTCTGAATATATTTATTAAGGCATTAATAAATTAATTCATATTGGCTTTATTGTAGTTGCGGTTTTGTGTCAGTTTATATTAAGATTTGAGACTGTTTTAACACTGCTAATTGGCTATAAAAGAGATGAATCATGAACCTGAACCATGTGAATTTGTAAAAGCAATAGTCCTTAAACAATAAATGAGTGTTCATGCTGAGTCCACTATTTCACCACCCCTTGAGATCTCAGGACAAAGTACATTACGCAGGCTTTAAATCAATTACTGATTAAATTATTACAAACATGCTGCAATTCATCACAAATGGCTCTGAAATGTTATTTTATAAGGCTGATAATCATTGCGCACTCTTAATCAGTTTCTCTAATGCACATGCACATACTCAAAGATAAGCACCACAAACATTTTGAAAATTTAATTCAGTAATGGAGAGCTTTATCCCCCTCTTCCATTTCAATATTTCATTAGGCCACTCTGTTCCCCATTGAGAGAATGGCTGGTAATAAGAGTAATCCCTAGAATGTGTGGGCCCTGCGGTAGGAGCCGCACAGCCAGCACATTCAACAGCTATTACTGCACCATTCCCTCAATCCACACCCCCCGTGCCAATAAGAGGAAATGTGGCAAACCTAAAGTCCACTGAAAGAAGAAAAACACTGGAAGAAGAAAAGCAAACAGACAGCACTCCACAAGGCTTTAAACGGTGGGTGCAATGTGATACAAAACCAAATGATACTTGAAAGGAATCGCAACAGATTGTGGCTTCATTAGGGCTGTCATTGATAGCATATGTGATAGTAAAAATGATTTGACCTGCAGTGCATTTGTTGTTAACGTTTAATTCTTTAAGCTGCAGAACCAAAAATAATTTAGATATCATTTATCTAACTCTAACTATGCTTAAAGCAATAGTTCATCCAAAAATGAAAACCACGGGATATTTTACTCACCCCCAAGCCATCCTAGATGTCTTTCTTCTTTCAGACGTACACAGACAGATATTTGTAAAACTGATCCTGGCTCTTCCAAGCTTGAAAATGCTGGAGGATAGCTGCCATTATTTTGAAGCTCTGTAAATCAGATATATCCACAAGTACTGTGTTTTAAAACAAAAACACATCGATCTGCCTTAGAAGACATGTGATAACCCCCCGAAGGCATATAGGTTTGTTTTACAGCTCAGTACTTGTAGATATATATCCAATTTACGGGCTTAAAAATCATGGACACTATCCACCAATAATGAATTTAAGTAGAACTAAAATTAAACGGAATTCAAACAAGTCCATGTAGCTGCCATTTAAATATAAAACAGCAAACAAATAAACAAACAAATAAAAAAAAATTATCAATGAAACAAAACAGTGAAATAACAAATGGACAAAAAATTAATGAACAATTGAACAAACAAATGAACAAATAAAAGATAAAAAAACAAAAGGACAAACTAATTAACATAATATCATCAAATAATTAAATAAACGAATTAATTAACAAAACAAACCAGTGAAAAAATTTTAACAAACAAATGAACAAATAAAAGATTTAAAAAAGGACTAACTAATTATAAATGTAATTAAGTAATAAATAATTAAATAAACTAATTAATTTAAAACAAACAAATGGACAAAAAAATGAACAAATTAAATAAATAAACAAAACACAAACAAACAAATGAACAAATAGAAAATGAACAAACAAATGAACAGACAGAATTTACAAATAAACAAACAAAATTTACAAACAAACTAATCCAATACTACAGAGAGATGGAAGATGGGTGGACGGATGGATGGATGGAACTAGGGCTGGACGATATGGCAAAAATTTATATCACAATATATTTCTTAATTTGTGTCAATACGATATAATTCCGATATCGATATGGACAATATTAAAAAGCCTAAGGAGGAACTGCAGAGGACACACACAATGGATGTCTGCAAACTACATTACCTCCAGGCCCCACCTATTCAAATTATATATTTATCTATATTTTAATAAAAACAGTAAAAAAAATAAGGTTCACTTTTTATTTGTATTTAGCCTTTAGAAACAAGAAATGTGAAATAAACTATCAAATAAAGTCTTTCGAGTCTTTTCGAGTTTTTTTGGCTTATGGGGCTATCACGTGATGAACGAACTACTCAAACCCGAAGACTCGATAGATGACCTAATCAATTCTCTTTCCGGCTCTGACTGCATTTGATAGGGTTATGGGTCTGTCACGTCACGTTATGAAAGAATGACTTAAACCCAAAGACTCGAAACAGGTGAACTAATTCCAGTAAGAACTTTACGCAATGCGCATGCACGACTGAATGAATCACTCCCCGAGATGACTCGTTCTTCCCAAGTTACATTTAAGAACGACTCGTCACTATTCCACACAAATGAATTAGTCTTTCTTGTCTTAACTATTTCGTTTGCCTTCTTACTTGTGGAAGCTAGTTCATCCACATCTGCATTGCGGTCAGGGGTACTCGTTTTGTTGCTAAAACTTTCCGCGATGGAGCTTAACCAAACCAACTACTGCTGAGCGCTGGCAGCGTACACGCAATTCTGTTCCGCTCTTTCTGACGGCTGAGCATTGAACTAGAGGTCTGCGCGGGATGGTTTTTTTAGTCCCACTCCCGCCCGCTCTGATGCGCGCACAGACTGTGCAAATAAAATGCATGCGCAAAAAAACTGGTCCATGCGCTCAGCATGTGGAACAGTCGTGACATGGCTGTACTGGTGCTCAATAAGAATGAGAAAATCACAGATATGCTGTTCCGAAAAAACATCGGGAAAATTATATTGTTAGACCACCCGCTCCCTTTCAAATTACACCAGAGTTACCGACTGCTTCCGCGTTTTATTTGGAAATTTATTCCTATGCCGCAAGAAGTCTGGTCGGGTCCCGCGGTAAAGCCTCTACACTGAACGTCATTCAGTGACAAATGCTAATGTATCAAATTATATATATATAATTCAAATATATATTGAAATATCGGAAATGTGTTTTAAAAATCATATCACCGTTATTGAAAAAAATTCTATAACGATAAATATTGATATCGAATTATTGTCCAGCCCTAGATGGAACAGAACAGAACAACAGGCAGAAAAATAGAAAGAACAATGCACAGAATGAGAAACTGACATATTGTTTATGTCCAATATGATATTGGTTATGGCCTATACAATTAACGTACATGCGTGCATTAAGCATATGGTTTATCCAAAGAGACTTTTAACAGAAGAACATAAGCAATTTGTCATAGAGACAACAATATTCCTAATGTACAAAAACAGGCTATTAACTGACTAGTAATAAAAATGCAAACTTGAGAATAAAAAGGTAGTTTTAACATCAAAACCATATAAAATAACTATTTCAAAAAGAAAACAATTATATTAAGCCTTGGGCCCTGTAATCATTCATTCTTTTCGACAAGAACTGTATTTGTATTCTTTCCAAGGGTGAAGAAATTAACCTTAAATGTACCGGAAAAAAGTAATACCCCACTTCCCAGGTAGTGGATTGGCGTTATGAACTGCCCGCCCCACTAAATGGACTTTAGCCCTTGAGCCATGACTCCAGGTTGAGAAGCCTTTGTTCCCGAGTTGACACAACCTCCGGAGAGGTTAGCCTGGATTTCTACTTGTAGCCATTGTTATATCCCTCTCTTACTTCCCTTCCGCCTCCTGGGAGGCTCCACTTTAATTTTTCTCCACAAGCACACCAGATTTATTGCTTCAGTAAATTTCTACGAAAGAGAGCGAAGCGCATAGCCCGGGGGAATCGCTGCGGCAGATCACCTGACCCAGTGTTGTGGCCGCAAACTGCAACAAAAACACATTCTACAAGAGCCATTTGTTATTCTTATTCTAATCCAGGAGCAGTGAGGGTTTGGTCAGCGGGGCTCTTTTGCATCGGGGACTAAACATGGCCCCTATTTATACAACGTACATACAAGGACGTTTTCCAGAAAAACAAGGGTATGATTCTCCTCACATCCGCAACTCTGACAGGCAGGGTTGCGCTCACTGAGCAAGCATGCCCTTGTTCTCTATTATACATTCACTACGGAACCTGCAGAGAAGAATCACATAGCACACGGATGCCTGCTTCTTTAACCCAAGACTTGCGGGTGTATATCATCCCTTTATTTGCTATTGTACACTCACACGCTCTTTCACATAATCCAATACAAACTATTTGGTTTGTGCTGGCTCAGATATGACACGCTCTTGTGTTATTCTGGAGAGTGTTGTGCTGGCCGCAGCTGAATTCTGCCCAGAGCTATTTGATGTCTGTTTTATGAAGAGCCAAGTGTCCGAGGTTTTCTGTCCATGTTTTCTGCACAGAACTCCAGTAGAAAGGCCCTTTTGTTATACTTTTTCACTTAGATACATCAGTTTGTTTCTAAGTAAATATGTAACATCCACAGCTTGACCAATTAATTAACAATTTTCAGCTCTTATTATACCACAATTCCACAATACAATAAAAGCCTGTTTATAACAATTTGGACCTTGTTGACTTTAACGAGGTCCAACACAAAACCAAATTGAATATATATTTGAGTACACTGCAAAAAAAAAAAAAAAACCTGTTGAGAAAGCTGTTCATGCAACGCTGACTGTCATATTTGATAATAGAAAACTTCTAGTCACAACAACTGCTGTTGTTTCATTTTTTCTGTTTCTTGGAAAAAACAAAATTGAATTTAAAGTCACCACATTAGCAAATTTGCTTTTGTTTATGAATGACAAACGTTTATGGATAAGTTGGTCTAATAAGTAGACAGCATTGTCTTAAACAGCTTAAAAACTAATATAAATGTTTGAACATACTCTAAGCTTTTCAAATTGAACACACTAACCTCAAGAATGTTGACAATCAATAAATGTTAAAAAGATAAGCTTTTTACATAACAATGTAACAAATAACTAGCATAATTTATTCATGCTGTAATGCATGCTGGGAACTCACAAAGCCTTAGCATTTCAACAATTTGAAGCGCTTTGTTCAGACAACTTTGTTTGACTAGTTGGGACAACATTTGGGGTCTGACAGGTTTTTATGTAGTTTCAAGGAAATTGCTTTTTTTAGTATTTGAGAATAAAAAGGTAATGTAAACTGTATTTTTTACAGCGTAGCTTAGTTCACATAGGTTAAATTTAATGTAAAAAATAATCTATACAAATATTTGTAGGTGTGCTTCAAAAATAATTTAGATTTATATTTATTCAAAATATTTACTGCTGGATTTGACTAAAAATAAAAAAGAAATAAAATGATATAAGAAACTTCTTTCTAACACTTTTATTCTGTCTTCCACAAAGGAAAAGAGTTCTTACAAGAACCAAGCACTTGGAGTTATGTAAAAATTACTGAATGAACCAAACGGTTTATGGTTTTCTTTGTGAGAAATGTCTTGATAATTTTCCTTCACAACAAGTCCCAACTGCAAATTTAGTGTTTGCAAGGCCATGTATCACAATACAATCCAAAAAAATTATCCAAGGTTTCCAACACCCTTTTCAATCCAAAAAGAATTCAAGTCAGACTTTTTATACTTGGACTGGGCTTAAAGTCTTAGAGTCTATTATAATTATGGTCTGTCTAAATGCGGCTATTTACTGTGACACTGCCTTGCGTAGCCCAGTTAGCAAAGTTATGGAAACATGTCCTGACAAGTCATTTCCTTTGTATTCAGACACTGATGGGAGGCAGAACATGTTCCAACGCAGCAGAGAAAGGCATGTGTGAAGTATGCCATACCAAAAGGAAACCATTTCTTGTGTTCCTTAAAGCAATACGTGGAAGCGAGGAAATAGTTTTTAAATGGAAACAGTCATTTTAACTAACTCTAGCCAGAAACAAATCAATACTAAAGTGTCTTGCTCGCTTTTGAATGTTTCGTTCTCTGTATCATGTAAGGAAGCATTCATGTGTTTATGCAGGTTATTGCACAGAACGGTAACACTTATTTTACAGTTACACCTATTACTTATTAGCATGCATGTGACTAGAATATTAGCCACTTATTGGTGCTGACTAAGAACATATTAGCGCCTAATCCTACATGACCTTATTCTACATCCCTAATCTTAAACATTACCTTACTAACTATTAATAAGCAGCAAATTCAGAATTTATTGAGGGAAAAGTCGTTGTAAATAGTTAACAAGTGTTACCCATTCTAAAGCGTTACCAATTTGGGTCACATAAACAGCTTTCTTTACATATGTTACCTTCTTTTAATTGCATGGGATTGGATTTTGTATATTGTTTTATTTATTTCATTTTTTGACCTGAAAAGCTCTTAATAGCTTGTCTTATGGCAAATTGTTACGCCTTCAGTGAACTGTATCTTTGTTCTGTGGGTAACGTTTTAGAATAGATAACACTTGTTAACTATTAATTATGAATTTTCCCTCAATAAATTCTTAATTTCCTGCTAAATAGCTAACTTATAGCTAGTAAGGTAGCTTTTAAGTTTAGGTATTGGGTAAGATTAGGGATGTAGAATAAGGTCATGTAGAATAAAGCATTAATAAGTGCTTAATTAGCACTAATAAATGGCTAATATTCTAGTAATATGCATGCTAATAACCAACTAGGCGTAAAAGTAAAGTGTGTAAAGTGTTACCCAGTTACTCTTCCAAATACCTCAATTACCTCCTCATACATACATATCAATATAAAAACCTACATGTGAGGGAAAAAAAAAAAAACAGAATCCACAAACACAACAAACCTAAAACACATTTAACAGCTGTTCTTAAACATTTTAATCACTTTACAGATATACTTTAAAATTTCAAGCAATCCAATAGTCATTTGCAGTTTCAGATGCACAGGACTTCTCAGAAATAGGCTGGTTAAGAAACGACAACGGCGATTGATCTTAAACATCAAAGACTCTTAGCGGATCTGCCCGTATTTTAAAGCAAGAGTTAATTCAGAAACTCTGCGTTTGCAGAATTGAAAACAGCTCCTGTTGAATATGGGACAGCCTGCTGGAGACAAGCCAACAAGATTATGGGATGTGCTTTTTCTGGACCCACAGGCAAAGTAAGGAGAAAGAGGGGGGGTTTGGGGGGGTGACTTCCAGCTCACTGGAAACGAGACTGATGTAGCCAAAAGCAACGGGAAGTAATTTGTACCTGCTATTTTGAGTTTTTCACACTTGGATGGCAAAAATGCACTGGCAGATGGGATAAACTAATGACACTTCATTACATGAACCAGCTTACTGAAAACTGCTGCCTATTATTGAGAGCATTAACACATGATGTGTGTAGCAGCCGAATAACTGAAAATGACATAAATTGCCTTACCCATTTCATCTTCCAGCTTATCATTGTGACCATTTGATCACAGTTATTTGTTGAATTTGAACACAGGTGTGTATTACCATCTAATACAAATTGCCATGTTTGAATGTAAAATATTATACTTAAAGACTTAGATTGTATTCTGAGGGATTATTGTGCTTTTTATTGCACCTAATACAATTTAATTACTTTGTGGGTTCTTTATAAACTGGCATGCTTTCACATTTTTCAGAGTATATCTTGTCTCTTTGGGATCTTGGCTTTCTGTCTGCGGTTCTGTCTGCATGCCAGTATGTTAAATCTTAAACTAACAGACTTTATGGTTGACTACTTCATGACCATCTCTAGTCTGTGCCAGCTGGCTGAGGTATGCAGAGGAAACGGCGCAGGTCCTAAACAAGCCCCTCCAACAGACACAATGAATGAATCAGGGTGGGAAATGAGAAAAACACAGAAAAATCATTATTCTTTTACCTTAATCCAAGTTGGTTTGTGGTCATCTGTTTTTGGAATTATTTCATCCACAAAATTCTCATTTCAGTTTGAGCTTTACATCAGTAGACATGGCCAGATAGGTCTAGTTGTTATATTTTATGCCAGTAAAGATTTTTCAGTGTAGATTTATTTCTAAAAGTCAGATGCTGAATTTCATTAGGTTACTGAACAGACTATATTCATTATAAAATATTTTCATTAAACCCAACAGCAGTCACACTACATGGACACAATGGAATATAAACGCTCAGCTAAAATAATGCAATTGTTAAAAATATTTTCATTAAATATACAAATAATCTACAAAAAAAACCAGCAAATGTTATTTAAAATAATATGCATTTAAAATAGTGCAATGCAACTATGAGACAAACCTTGATAACACAGCTCCAACTTTCAGTTAAAATCTACCTTAATTATAGTTGACTTATTAATTACTAAATATAGATCTTCCTAGTGTGGCAACTAGCCACTCTTTACAATTCCGTGAGATTCAAAGATGTTTATCTTAATTGAATAACCACTTGCTGGAAGATCTTTTTTTTAGTCATGGAAGCATGCTGAATATCACACAGCACATCCTCAGGGAAACTACGTTAACACTGTGTCATGCCATTTTTTTGAATCAGGAAACATGTTTGCACTGAGTATCTTCTTTTAGATTTTTTTTTTTTACCAATAATTAAATTCTTTAAACAAACTAAATAATGTCAATTTAGTGCTCTACTTTCATTACTAACATACTAAACCTTCATAAAATGAACTTGATGCAATGGAGAATTCTCTGAATTCCAATTGAGCTTTCCCAAGACATCTGCATGTCTGTAGTGAAGAACTGGCCTCCCTGGTTTTTCATCATGTTCACCAATTTAAAATGAGGAGTACTGTTAAAATTATTATGATGTTTAAACAAGGGTTTACAGGCAAGGATGAGGCCCCCGTGGAGAACTACATGGGGCCAGAGGCTCTTACTCAACCGAGAGGAGATGGGCTAACACACTGAGTGATTTCCCTTCAGCCATACATGCATCAGGAATGCCAAGAGAGACCCATTTTAAATATATACACACGCTATCATCCAGAAAGAAATTAGATACAAGATCTGAAGCTAAAAACACAAAGCATGTGGAGAATTAATACTCAGTCTTGCTTACTTCAAAAGAACATGATCTCTGAGAACAGTAAACAATTGCAGCACTTTACTGAGCAGTTGAAACACCTGTTTTATTTCAAATACACTAGCTTTGTGTGATGCATGAAATTAACTAATTGGCATTCTTTTCAGAACAAACATGACCATTTTGCTATGGGAATTAGTCTTATCATAGATTGTGTTGCACATAATGCTACCAACATTGCAGAAAGCAGATGGCAAACAATTTTATTAAGGGAAGTTTGTATATATATATGACATCAAATGATGGAGAACATGCAATGTGAAGATTGCAATTATGACAGGGTAGAAAAAAATAGAAATGACAAATTGTCCTGTTATATTGTGGTGAAAAGGACAGACATATGGGCGGATCCAAATGCAAGCTTTTATTATTATCCATGGTCATACTGGCCGATAGTTTGATGACAGCCTCCATGGCCTGAGCAGGGATGGTTGTCAACTCAGAAGCTTCAATAGCGGTGGCAGGGCAGGGAAAGAGACTACTGGTAGTATGATTGAAACTGAGCTGGACTAAAGTTTTTTGGCCTCTGTGGCCGTGCCAGAGCATGCTGTCGACTCAGTAGCTGTTAGAGCAGTGGTAAGGCAGGACTAGGGTTGAATGACGACCCCTCTGGCTGGGATGGAACTGAACGATTTTGGTCATGACTTGGCAACAGTTTCCACTGGAAGTGGAAGTGGAGCGGCTCTCCTGGTCATGATTCACGAACTGGACTAGGGAACGGCTCTACTGGCCATGACTGTGGTACGGGATCTGTGGGGAACCAGAATGGCTCTCCTGGCCGTGACACTGGAACCGGACTGGAGAACGGCTCTCCCGGCCGTGACGCTGGAACTGGAATGGGGAACGGCTCTCCAGGCTGTGACTTAGGAACTGGATAGGGGAACGCCTCTCCTGGCCACATTTCTGGAGCAGAACTCGGAAACAGCTGAACAGAATCCTCAGGGATCTGGATTGAAGGTTCAACGGCCTCAATGTCAAGTCAAGTCACTTTTATTTATATAGCGCTTTTAACAATACAGATTGTAGCAAAGCACTGAACATTATCA
>JAUMHQ010000032.1:1887423-1906803 GCA_032361165.1 Enteromius paludinosus | reverse complement strand
TTTTGAAGAAAAAATCTGCCTTTTCATTAAACCAGAGAAACTTAAAATAACCATGATGCAGTCTCCATGCTACAATAGTGATAGAAGCAAGGTTTTCCTCTGTTATTTAGTGCAACACGACTGAAATATATCTGTCCCCCCCTAAAAAATTGTCGAAAGAAATTTTATGTTTATTGTCCCCCCCTACTGTCAAATGAGATTTACGCCCATGGATGCTAACTTACATGGGATGTGAGCGGGGAAACAAATATCAGACAAAAATATCAACAAAACTGTTGCTGTGTTCTATTTATAAAGCGCTTACTTGAATTTCAAACGATTTTCAAAGGTTGCTTTATCACATCCAATGTAACTCACCTATCAAGCAGGCCTTCCACTCCTTGAGATCTCTCCAGCGCTGGAAAGCTGATATCATATTTACACGGGTTATACTTGTCTTATCGTTCCGCAGACATTTTACTCTTTTGCTTATTATCTTTCTGTCACTATGCTCGGCTGTTCACTGAACACTGTCTCATTCACATCACAAACATACACGCTCATTACTAGTGATTGACTACTATTTTGTTTTGCTAAACGGTACGAATCTTTTTCTAAAGCAATTTTGAAAAATTGCATACTCTGCCTTTAAGTATGAATGCATGTAAATGCTATCATACATACACGTATGGTACTTCCAAAAACATATGTATATATATATATATATATTTATATATATATATATGTATAAAGAGAAATTAGACGAACAAACAGACGATAGGTTGTCAAAAGAAAACAAATTGTCAAAAGGCGGAATCGAACCCGGGTCGATCGCATCAAAATAAGACCCCCACTCTTTTTGCTATCCACACACTGGAGCTGACGTCAAACAAAACATCTTTTGTAATGATGACTAGCCCAATCACACACTGGTGGGCGGAGTTAGTGTAAATAGCCATCGCCAATAAGGTAAAAATAGACACATATGTAAACAATAAGACAAAGAGACAATATGTCAAATAGACACATACGTAAACAGTTTACCTGCATAGATGTAGGTACCTAACAGGACTAACATCTATGTAGTACCTACACTCTTGTGATAAATCCAGAAGCAAACCTTTTCACCAACGTTTAGAGTGAGACGGAATAGCTAAAATACTGCAACAATTGCACTTGCCACAACTTTCTCCCTTGGTCTGGCTGTGATTAGATCATCAGCTCCAGATGACCAGCATGTTACTGAAAGCAAGTGACCAACTGCAACTCTACAAAATATTTATTGCTTTTCTTCCCACAGAGTGTGGGATTTAATGATGTAACACAGTGAAAACCTGATGCTGTCTTCCACCGTGTCAAAATCTTGAGTGACTTATTTTCCAGACACTCTCTTTTTAATTGGGTCGCACTTCTCCTCAGCAAAGAAAAATGATCTGACAAATTTATGTGCACATAAACAACCCAGACATTTTGGGCAGTCAAGTGATCATGTTCAGGACTAATAATTGCATTATCATTGATGCGTGGAAGGATATGAATCACCCTTTAATTCCACAGGAGAAAAGAGGTTCATTGTATCTGGGCATCTAGCTGTACATCCACTCCCAAATATATGCATAAAAACAGACAGACTGCTCCTTCGCAGGGCAATTACCTTACTGCCTGGTTATTATTTACACCTTAGCCCCGACTGGCACACTAATGTAGCTTCAAGTTTCCCCTAAGACTGTTCTATCAATAGTTAGGACACCTGCTCTCTGGTATTCGATGATTTTAGCCATTAGAGATGCACTATATTTCCCATCACACACAGTCTACGCCACGCACACTTATGAATTATACATGGTGCAACGAGACTGCTCTGTATTAACAGAATGATTTTAATCATTATTGCCACGAGCACATATGCTTGATGTCATGCAGAAAAATCTGTTGTTGTTTTGCCTTCATTTCAAATCCAAAATACGTTTACTTTACTTGCCAAACTTGGGCTCACAAAAACCTTTTTTTTTTTGCTTTGGGTTGCACTGGCAGGGCTGAAAATCACGGGGTTATAAAAGGGCATGTGCTGCTTTGCGTGCAGACCTAGAGTCTCTCATTAGAGCGGACCATCACATGAAAATACCAGAGGGTAAATTCATTTACTCCGCATACACTTCCACTAACTGTAATCCATGATATTGTCGGAATTTTTCGGAGAAGTAGCCATGACAAACAAAGATCAACTGAACTGACATTCACTCTGAGACAGTTTTTTACAGTGGTGAATTTTGAACTAGACGGCAAGTCAAAACATTGAGCATCGCTTACACAGTTATAAAGAAACACAAGTGTTACAAAAGGGTCAATCAATGACAGGACACACATATTTCCTCCTCAGATCGCAAACAGTCTCAAACATACACAAAACTGTTTTAGGCCAAAAACAAAGTGATATGACAAAAAGTGAACACATACTGTACTCAAGTGAAATAAAAGCGTTTTTAGAATGGCATTTCCTCAGTTCAAGTCATTGATTAAGCACAGGTTTAAACACAATAACATTGACTGTTTGCTTATTTTAATGGTGTATTCCCATCTTAATTGAATCAGATGGTATTTCGATGATTACTTGAACTGATCTGCTGGGACCAGAAGATGCCTGAGGGTTTGTGCGCTCAACAAAGACAATGAGATTAAGATCCATGTGAAAAAAGATCCCATAGGTCAAAGCAGGACAATTCAGTAAACCACACAACTGTCGGCTATTATTAGCTGTACATTCAACATTTAATTTAAACATGATTAGAAAACAAGCAGCTGTTCATGTGAGAATTCTTATTTTTGAATCGTTTTAACCTGTGACACACACTAAAAAGCTTAAATGGCATACTGTAACTTCAACTGGTAAATGCTGAAGAGCATTCAGATGTCTCCTGCCTACTCTTGATCTGGGCTCTTTTTTAAGCAACATGGCAGGGTGCTGGTGCTCTTTGAATGTCAGGGAGTAGCAGCCTAGACCTGATGTCCCTGTGCTCCAAATGGCATGGCCATATTCAATGAGTTATATTACAGATGGCAGGAGGTGACATTTGTGCCTTGTTATATGCAAAACATTTCTATTGGGATATGCAGTTTAGTTACAAATCTTGATCCGTTTTGGCTTTGTTTGCAAGTTCACCTGGAGGCAAAGTTATTAAAAGAGATTTCAAATACACATCTTTGAATGTGCACTTGTGCATGAGCACAATTACAGAAAGTTGAGCATGCTGGGACTAATTTGATGTTCCAATCTCTGCATGATATGTGGCCTTTTTTTTCTTCTTCTTTAAACTATAAGTCTCCCAATGAGTTTAATTCACAACCAAATGTTTGCAAATACAACAAATTTCTATGACACATTTATTTGCAAGCTGGAAAAAAGTTTATTGACATATCTGGTTTGATAAACCCAGTGGTATTCAAAAATGGAGGACAGTTTTTATTCACACAAGTGAAACAATACGCAAGCAGGGCTAGGCGCTAAAAGGTAAAATCTCTACTTCTATTTTTACAGAATTTTTTTTACCATTTTTAAATAATCAACTTGAAAACATAACTACAACATAACTTCATTACTTAAGAAAATGATCTATGTACCCAAATATAAAATTGTCAACATTGTCAATGTTAAACAAATCAGTTGTTAAATATCTTTCCAGAAAAAGTGATCGAACTACAACTACATATTGCACAAACTTGTATTATACATATATCTTCAGTAATAATAATATAAAAAAAATCTCAAAAGTCAAGGTAATTCAATTTTAGAAGGGATTACACCAGTAGGCAACAACAACAGCACCTAGTGATATAAGCACCTCACACGCATGCAGATAATCACATATACACCAAAATGTGACTAGATCATTATTATCTCTTTAGTGTTATTACTGGCATATTGTCAAAATGTCAAATTCTACCATTTGGTAAATATTTATTTTCAAAATCGTGATTCCTCTTTTTCCAAAAAATAAATAGTGGCTAAACATTGAATTCAAACTTATCAATAACATCAGAAAAAACGCCCACTCCGGCCGACAAGTAAGTGAATATTTGTTTTGTTTTTTGTGTACACACCATTACAATTGAGTTGTCAAATAAATAAAAGCATAATAATTGTCCCATAATTCTAATATGGTTAGCATAACACCTACTTAGCTGCAACAATCTGCCACCTAATCAAAACTCATGAGCCAGGTTGAAAAGGTTTATGTCCATCCCACCACTCGGCCTTGGACAGCAATTTTATAAGAATATTATATTTTAATTGCTTGATGACAAAGGGCATTGTTACAGAGACAAATTTAACGACTGAACACAAAGGTTCGGAGCCTCTGCACGAAAAGAGACGTGAATCACTTACTAAACTCCTGTGGTGCAGCAAGAACAGCATGCTATCAAAACCCATTCCTATGTTGTGACCACGGCTGCCTGACAAGCCATGACAAATTGTAGCCATTGATCTATGTGGTTCATTTCCCTTAGGATAGCATCTACTAGTTATCACATATGGGTAGAGGGTTATCGTGTCTGCAAGTATAAATACTTCTACTGTAGTCACATGTTTGATGAAGACAGCGACACAAGGGTCGCTATCTGTGACAATGGGACACAAATCTTTTGCAAAGATTCAGGGGAATTTATCACTAGGAACAGTAGTCCATGCAAAGTCATTCACACAGCAAAATACTGAGTTTGAGAAGACATTCAGCAGCAAACTAATCTCTGACACTGTCCAGGTGGCAAGACAGCCTAATGCTAGTCGTAATGGGTTCTTGTGTTCGTATCCTAGCATTAATATTTGTTTGTTTGGAATAAATTGCTGCACTGAATTGATTTCATGTTGTTAGGAGCTAATACTATGCCAATTTTGTACTGTGATTTGATGCCAAAATAATTGCACACTGTTATGGCCTAATGTTACGCCAACATAAATTTGTGCTGTTTTGAGTTGTTGCCAATATAATTTTGAGTTGCAAAACAAGGAACAGGATAAGTTCTGCATTGTATAACAGAATATAAAGTGGTAGTTGTTTCTATGCACAAGTAATAAAGAATGTGAAAATTAACTCACCCTCATATCGTTCCAAAACCATATGACTTTTTCTCCTCTGGAACAGAAAGCTATTTTTCCAAACAACACTAACTTCCTGTATCAGCCATCTTATTCTCATAATTCCACAGAAGTTAGGCAGATTTGGAACAACAATGGGGTGAGTAAAAGATGACAGAAATTAATTTTAGGGAGAACTGTCCCTTTAAGGCACATCATTCTGAATTTCAGATGTGTTACATCAGAGATATTTTTATGACTTTTTAAACAAAAATTTAAATAGCATGGGTCATTTGCTAGCTTATGGTCTTGTGGGGATGGTACAAGCTCACTGAAACCACTTTCTGGACTACACTCCCTTCAAGAAAACGATATATCTTATTCCAATATATCACATTGTTGTTTAACATTTAATTAGGTGCATTACTGCAGATAGATGGAATTTATTGTCCTCCCATAAACACTGAATGAACCCATGCTGTAATAACTTAACATCTTAACATTCCAAACAAATGATCTCCATTATCAGATCATCATCAGACCATAACATAATCTTCTGGTGGTTTTTCCCTAATAAATTCATATTTCCTGAATTATTACTTCTTGAGAATGGTTGCTTTAAAGCCTGCGATAATGTTACAATCCTTTTGTTCTTGCACAGAATTTTTTTTTTTTTTTTTTACTTAAAGCAAATTGATTACAAATAAAGGGCTTTTTTAATTCAGGTTTAGAAAACAAAATTCAAATGAAAGGGTACTGAAAATGTGTGTATTTGGATAATTTATTTAGACAAAATCTGTTAATAATACAAAATGTTCATTTGTTATATTTTACTCAGTGTCACGCTGGTGTAACGGCAAGACATAGAGTGAGTCGTCATAGTAATGAAACATTATTTAATATAAAAGAAACACGGGAATCAAGTTACACACAGTATACACTGACCATTACGGACAAGACCTAAAAGACAGGAACCAACTTATAAAGGGGAGACAATCACTGATAATAGACTGGACACACCTGACACAAATTGCTAATTAACCGAAACTGGGTCACAGGGGAGAAAACAAAGAGCACATGGGGAAATGACAACAAGAGCATCAAAACACGTAACATATCGCCCCATCCCAGATAGGCGTGTCCTCGCGTCGTAAAAAAAAACAAAAAAAACGGGAGGGCGGGGGGTCTGGAGGAGGGTGTGAAGAGGAAGAGGGAGCAAAAAGGAAAACACAGAACATAAACAAACAAAATATCAAAGTCCAGGGTGAAGTAGAAGGAGCCAGGAAGAAGTCTGGAGCATGAGGAGGCAGAGGGTGATCCAGAGGCCAGCAATGCAGAGGTCCCAGGGCGGAGTCGACAGAGGGAGGAGCCATGGAGGAGGAAGGGCTGATGACTCCAGGGGGCCGACTGACGGAGATGCCGCTGATGGAGAGGGAGCCCAGGATGGAGTCGAGCAGACAGGGCGGAGCCGGAGGGACAAGGGGGCCCGGTGGAGCAGGTGGGACGACGGACCACGGTGTCGACGAGGGAGCTAGGAGATCAGGCGAAGCAGAAGGGTTGGAGGATCGAGGTGGAGTCCAGGATTCGATGGCTGGAGGTGGAGACAAGGGATCCTTATGACTTAGCTGGGCTTGACACTGGATACCCCGAGGACGTTCAGCGCTTCCACGATGTGCTGACTGAGGGTGAGCCGAGGTGCTGGCAGGAGCAAGTAGAACAGGGGTGAAGGAGCTGACTGGTGTGAGAGTCGGCGGAAGAAGAAGGGTGGGAGGGAGCACGGAGTAACATGGGCTGGCTGGAACCAGCGGAGCCGGAGGAGATACAGGGCCAGGTAGTGCCTCTCCAAACTAGTCTATCAGATTCACTAAGAATATTTCAGAAAGTTCCTTGCACCAGTTAGAGTCTAATTTTGGATCACCCTCAGCGGTGGGAAGGTGGGTGGGGTTTCCACTAAGCTCCTGATCTCCACCAACACTCCCTCGGTGAAGGACTATGTAGCAGGCGCAGGCTCTTGGTCAGAAACTCCAGGCTTGGACTGTGAGGCGTTGAGTCGCTCAGTCACGGCAGGCTCTGGCTCTCTGTCTGACGTGGGCGCGTGCGACATCTCTGTATCTGCTGGTGATCTGCTGGTCTCTGGATGGGTTGCGGGGATGGGTCGGCGTGTTCGCGGCTCCGGTTTGTAAACACGCTATGGCAGCGCAGGACTCAGACGCTGCTGCCGAATGGCGAGTAGGGAGCCAGGCATCACAATCGCGGATGGCTGGTAGCGTTCAAGTGGCGTGGGTACAGGAGGCAGTCCCATCAGGAGGCGATGGATAATCTCCTCCGGTGTGGTTATCCTCCTCAAACTGTTTCAGTCCGTAATTACGTCACGCTGGTGTAACGGCAAGACATAGATCGAGTCGTTGTAGTAATGAAACATTATTTAATATAAAAGAAACACGGAGAATCAAGTTACACACAGTATACACTGACGATTTCCGGACAAGAACTAAAAAGACAGGAAACAACTTATAAAGGGGAGACAATCACTGATAATAGACTGGACACACCTGACATAAACTGCTAATTAACTGAAACTGGGTCACAGGGGAGAAAACAAAGAGGACATGTGGAAATGACAACAAGAACATCAAAACACGTAACACTCAGTGGGTTATTTAACCATATATTGTTTTTGTCATCATTTGGAATCCGTATTTACAACTGGTAAGTAATCTACCCAGCACTGGTGTTGGAATATAATTATTTTCTTTATTAATCTACATTCAGAAGAATGCTTCACTGTGTCTTCTCTGGCAAGGGACAAATTTCATATTTACACATAGACTGAAAGGTTTCTGTCTCACCACTGACAGATAAAAAGAGTTATCTTTGTCACAATAAACATCCCAAGCCTCTAGAAACCTATTAAATCATTTCCTGAGTGCAGTGTATGTGTAAAGGTTAGAAGCACAGTCAGGGGGCTGAACGAATTGTGGCTTCAGGACACAGGGGGCTGATTCACCTACGGCTTCATCCTGCCACTGCCGTAAGGCAAAGTCTTTTACGCTTTACTTTCAATCTTCTGCTACAGCAGCTTAGTTCATCTGTACACCCTTAAGTCCATTTCAAACCAGTGGTGGAGTTTCCCACATCCCCCTTGAGTTCTCCACTTTACTTCAAACACTAGAGGAATGGACGACCATTAAATGAGCTTAGGGCACTGCAGTAGAAGAGGCAGGAAAAGATGTGACAATACAGAAATTAACAGAACAGAAAATACAAGAAAGAAAAGACAAGACAATACAAGAAACCACTAGAAGAAAAGAAAAGTTGAAGTTCATTTCCCCATAGTAATCCACGCAATATGACCCAGAGTGCATCTGTAACCTCTTCTTGCTCTTCTTGATTACACAAGTGCTAAATTCTTTGCTCACCAGACCTTTCCAAGAGAATCCTTATGAATCTTTGAAAAACATTGTTCTATTGTCTTTTTTAACACATCTGGTACCTCAGCAGTACGAAAGCAAGTTTATTACAGAATTTATAGGCCAATTAAAAATAATAATAATAATTTTCAAAAGGAATAAAACTTTATAAAATACAGTTAAGAACGTCATGTTGATTATAAAAATACAGGTAAAACTAGCGTTTGGTGCATGCAGATACTGGCTAAGTGCAGAGTTAACTAAAACATTTAAATAAATGTAAATTTAAAAAAAAATAATAATAAATGATTAAATAAATGACCATGTGGCTATCAATTTTAGAAATTGTTAATTATTTAATGCTTTATGTCTCTGATTAATTAAATCAGAGAGAATTATAACTAAAAAATAACTAGTAAACAATAGCTAGTAAACAGGTTTACTGACCTAATTAAAAAAATCTGATTTGTGTATGATGCTGTGAGTTTGTTTAATCTATCTCAGAAATATATTTTCCAAAAGCACTGCAAAATACAGTTTTATTACTGGAAAAATGAATTAATGTAAATGTGTATGAATGTATGTATATATGTAGGTACATACAGTCGTGGCCAAAAACATTGGCACCCTTGGCACAGTAAATAATTAAAAAAAGGCTGTGAAAATTAATCTGCATTGTTAATCCTTTTGATATTTTATTTTAAAAATGCACAAAAATCTAACTTTTCATTGGATAATAAGAATTTCAAATGAGGTGAAATATCATTATGAAATAAATGTGTTTCTCTAATACATAATTAACAAACCCTTTTATTCAATACTTTTTGAAACCTCCATATGCCAGTTTAACAGCTCTGAGTTTTCTATGCCCGATTACATTAGAGACTACCTGGTCTCATGGCATAAATGTACCATGGTGCACTTTTTAGTGAGACACAAAATACATACCAATAAGTACATATCGCTGTAGTTTCCAAAAGAAATGAACACTAGAGACGGTAAAACTCCTTTTATTCCTTTTCACACTAATTTATTTAGTTTTAATTGATAAAGCGTAATTTTCACTTCTAGGATTATCATATTATAATTTCAAAAGAATATTACTGGGATATTTGAAACACAATGATTTTGAATGTTATATTCACAATGTTAAGGTCAGAAGACTGGAATGGCTATAGCAGAAGCTTGGTTTTTGTGCTCAGTGACCCATTTTTGTGCTGTTTTTGATGTTTGTGTTTGGATTATTGTACAATTGGTCACTTTGGAGTCGGTCACTTACTATTATTTTTATCTGTTGTTATTTGATGATGGCATGTGTCTAAACAAGATGTCTAGGACCTCTATTAGAATAGAAGAATAGACTAAAGGACCACAACATCAAAAATACTGCAGTATATTTCATTGTAAATAGAGTAATTTTTATGTGTTCACCAAACCCAAACCAGTGTTTGCGGTTAAAAAGCTCTTGGGAAACCCTCCCAAACAACAAGTGGTGATGTAGGTGCTGTTTGGTGCTTGGAGAGTAGATATAGACACATGTCCTCTTCCAGGCAGATTCGTAACATTTTCTGTCTACTGGACATTTTTAATTATTTTAGAATTATTATTTTAATTATTATACTGCTCTAGCTCTTTCTTAAAGCCACTTCACTAATTTGTGAAGCTCAATTATCTTTTGCACAGCCTTATTTAATTGTATTTACCAAGGGTGCCAATATTTTTTATATTTTCGGTTGTATACTGTACATGGGTGATCTGACTCTCCAATTGAAACATTTCTATCAGGAGCCCCAAACCATTAGGCTACTTTCACCCTAAAGAGCAAGAGATATTTATTGACCTTCACAGCATCAACAACCAAACGTGAACCCCCATGCTAATGTGACTATTTCATGTCCATATGCTATCGCATTATCTGTAGCCCTCAGAACATGTAGAAAATGACAGCACCGAGAAACAGGCAGAAAATAAGGCAAGTCCCAGACACAAGAATAATGTTCCCACTACTATCTAATCAATATGTCAATCCCTGCTGCCACCAGATAAAAGACACAGGACTATCCCTCCGCATTGCACGCTTGAACACCTCTAGCTAAATTGAAGTGCATCCAAAGCTTCATCCTTTTAGAATGAATTCGAGTTACAGAAATTTCAGGATCCAACAACATCGCATTTTATTTTGATGACTGTTTTTTGTTTTTTTGTTTTTTTTTCAGTCAGGTGATTCTATTCATTTATTTATTTTTTGTACACTTATATCATTAGTTAATTCATAACAAATCTAAGAATTATTGGGTCACATTCTATACACAATGACAAATATTTTAGCCCAAAAAAGCAAAAAAAATTATTAAGCTAATATGTAACCCTACATTTTTTCACAACTTAATTTCTCTTCCTTTTTTTAAGGTTAAAGATGTTATTGAATGCTAAAAACAAGTGTGCAAAGTGACAAAATCCAATTAAAAATCCTAAATAAAATATAATAATAAAATAAATTTGCTCCTTAAATGTGCATTAAAAAGTCAGATCCTCATATTCTAAAAATGACTTCAACCATGTTAAGACAAAAACAAATTTAACCTAAAAAAAAATTTTTGTGCATCCATAACATAGAAACTTCAATGATCTAAGCAAAAACTGCAAACGCAAAATAGATGCCACAAGTATTTCTGATTCAAGAAAACATGACAAATGCTTTCTTACAAGAAGACTACAAATCTCATGGCATGCATTTTACCTTGAGCCTTGTGAAATGAACCGCATTTGTAGTTGTTGCACATACAGGGACCATATGCTCATCCAAAAATAAATAAAACATGAAACAGTCCATGCATAACGTATGCCTATCTGTCTGTGTGTGTCTGTGTGTCGCGCTGTCTCAGAAGTATACGCAATGTGATGTGATAAGGATATGCTCCTCAAAACTGTAATGACATGCTAATATTGTGACAATCTTAAAATATGTAAAGAGCTACATAAAGTGTTTTAAGAAAATGTAACCATTAAATAAACATTAACATACTATCCTCTTCTGGAAATACAGAAGAAAATAATTACAATATATAGAGAACATAAATTCATATATATAAAAGCAAAGTTCAATTTAATTAACTCCTTGATGAATTCAATTAACTGCACTTAAAAATTAAATTATTTAGGTTATGAGACTTACAGAAACATTTCACATAAATATGAGTAGTCAGTTGCGACGTATATTCCAGATTATGATTAAAAAGGCATATGTCAGCAGTCTTCACATTTTGAGAATCTGAAACACTGGTTCAAGGTCATCTGGTTACAGCAATCAGGTTAATGCCTTTACACAAAGCTTACATAACGGGATCAAATTATGATTAATATTGGAATATTTCTGTGCGTGTAAGCACAGTCAAGGCTAAATGGAGTAATAATGCAACTAAAGAGCAAACTCTGGGGCAAAACAAAGGTGTTTAAACCAATTTTGCACGGTTATTCTTGAAAGCCCAAAAAAACACCATATTTAAAAATGCTCTTAATACATTGCTGTTGAAAAAAATCCCTCTTTTTTGCTAGCTCACCTCTGCTCACATCACTCATTTCCTATAAATCAAAAAGTTAAATACATAAAATAAATATGACTTTAGAAGATAATCTTGTTCACACATACTACAGCAACAGGGTGGAAAATTTTACATAATTGAATGGCAAACAAAGAAGACTCTTGGGTAATCAAGCTCAAGCTAGCTAAGCTGCTATAAAATGACCCAGTTACAAAGCTGAGATAAAAACCTACTCACGGCGTGTGTGTGTGTGTGTGTGTGTGTGTGTGTGCTGTAATGTATAATGGCATAATTCTTCTCAATCTTACTTCATGAATCAGCCTGCAAATATATTTGCAACAATGACTGCAAATACCTAAAACCCATCTGCACACAAAAAGCCAATGGGTGTTCTGAACTGCATGTCAATGCAACATGGTGGATTAGATATTGCTTACAAAGAAAATGTCTCATCATTTCCCAAAATTGAATCATTACAGCCAAGAATCACTACGTAGATGTCAGAAATCTTAAAGAGCCAAGTGTGAATTCATAACTTTGATCTTTGTTTGAAAATTACACATAAGT
This sequence comes from Enteromius paludinosus, assembly GCA_032361165.1. Taxonomy (NCBI): domain Eukaryota; kingdom Metazoa; phylum Chordata; class Actinopteri; order Cypriniformes; family Cyprinidae; genus Enteromius; species Enteromius paludinosus. The sequence continues at coordinate 1,894,231 of JAUMHQ010000032.1, read as the reverse complement.
CACAGGAACAACTGCAATACATCAGAACAGCAAATTCAAAACAAACACATGACAGTGAAATTCAGATGTTTTCAACTAATATTCAGAGACCGTTTTCAAGAACAGCTTGTTTCTCACACGTTACATTTTGCAATAAATGGCTTGATGTCGAAGATTTCCAATTAAAACTCCAGCCAATTCCTTCACAACCATCTTTTTGTTGGAAAACCAAGATGTATGCGCAAGCAAGGAGACACATGCCTAAGACTTGTTACTCTCTATCGGTAATTTAATACAAGAGAGTATTTTCATCTTCATATACTTATATATCTGCCAAATGCATTTATCCAAAGTGTTAAATCGGCTAGGACTAGAGCAAACTTGCATATCAAACCTAACAGACATGTATTAATCATGCTGCTCCAAACCCATAAGACCTTCGTTCATCTTCAAAAAAAAAAACCTTAAAATATTGTTGATGATATCAGAGAGCCATGTGATCCTCCATAGACAGCAACACAACTGGCAATGATCCAGGTCCAGAAACATATCAAAAACATCAGTAAAACAGTCCATGTGACATCAGTAGCTCAATTTGACTTTTGCGATGCTAGGAGAATACTTTTTTTGCGCAAAAGAAAACAAAAATGACATCATTTGCTCTATCCATTCTTCTTCCGTGACCTCTGCCATTTTAGAGATGCACCACATACACAAGCTTAAACGTATTTGACGTGATCAGCTTTGTTTACACCGGGGTGAGAGCATGCGCATGTGTGTAATCTGCAGTTCTTTGCGCCTAGAAGAAAGAGTGTGGATACTCTCTAAAATGGCTGAAGACGTAAGTCATAGAAGAAGAATGGATAGAGTAAAGTATGTTATTTTTGTATTCTTTGCGCCCAAAAGGTATTCTCCTAGCATCACAAAAGTAAAAAATATCTTAATTGGTGTTTAGAAGATGAACAAAGGTCTTATGGGTTTGGAATGACACAAGGGTGAGTAACTGATTACAGAATTTTCATTTTTGGGTGAACTAACCCTTTAAAGTTTACCAGTAATGACCAGAGATCAAAAGGTTATGTCCTGAAACATTTTAAGATAAAAATCATTAAAAACGGACCATTTTCACCCCAAAAATACCCAGCATTAATGTTCTGTGTCTTCAACACAGGGAGACTACTGTGGATCAGTAAAGTATATTTGCTTCCCTATACTTACATACTTGTCATCCCAGCAAACACTGGCTTACAGCTGGTACCATATTTACAAACACTGCTTTTGCCACATTCAGCCGTTCTGTCCAGACCTCTGCAAATTTGAACGTGGCACCAAATTATACACTGCGACAAAAATCAACAAAAGCGTACCACTGGCTTCGCATAACGGCAATTTCGATTTCAACGTGAAAGCGATACTTGACACAAGGGCTAAAATCAGTTATAGGAACTGGACTAAGAATAGCATGAAGTATGTTTCTTCATTGCATTTTAATCATAATTCCGAGTCTGGCTCAGACAGGCAGATTTGGAGATCCTTAAAAAGAACCTCATCTGGGGCTTTTCCAGTATTCCAGTTCCTCCTCCCAGTGTCACATACATTAACAAGAGGCTCAGAAAGCCAATGTGCCTGCTGGCAGCAAAGGAATCAGGAGGATTCTTTTCTGCTGTCTTTATTTTATATTTGTGCAGCCATCTGCAGTAACAGACATAAGTGATAATTAGCCATTAGTCATCAGCTGATCCCTTTTCTGCCCTTGTTAATTACCATGCCAGCGCCAGTGCATGAAAGAAAGTGATCGGCTCATATTTTTCCATGCCGAGATGTCACTCATCGCTTATTCTGAATTCTCTCTCTCGGAGAGATGATTGGCCCTAGATTGATGAAGATGGCTTGGTGCAATGATCATTAGAGTTAACAGTATGCAGTGATTGACAGGAATCCTCCCGGTCAAGTTCCTTTCTCTCTTCCCAACCTTATCGCTCAGTGTTATTGCGCTGATTACAGCAGACACAATTTGGCAGAATCAGGCTCCTTTGCCTCCTGTTTATCCTTCATCTGTGACAGTGCTAGTCCTCAAGATCACAGCAGGGCATGCGCTAAATTTGCTTAAATACCATTAGCGATCTTTTAAATATCATTCCTGTTGAGATTAATCATTTGTGTGTTTTAATACAAACCGTGGTTTCACACCACACCAGGAGATACTTCAAATCGACTTTTTTCAATGCAAGTTTACACAGTGCTAAGGCAGTTTGTGTTCATAAAACAGGCGTCTTAATTCCCTCTGCAGCTTTGTGGCAGCTGACAGCCTGTGTTATGCTGTATTGTCGCATTGAACCTTTTCTTGTCTCATCGTCTCCCCTCCCTTGATGCTTCTTTTAACACATTGAGCTTTGACAAACTATGATCTTGAGAACAGCAGGCATCTTTCATTCTGAGCATCCAAAACTCCATATATCCATCCATGCACACACATATGAACTGACATTGTAAAATACTCATGTTTTCAGTTATTTATAGTTTCACAGTTTTATTACAAATTTGTGACATATGACCCTTAACATCTGCAAAATCCCAAAAAACTCATATAATAAAAATAGATAAATTGTATGTTTAAATCCATATTGACAAATTACTGGTACCACAAGACATCTTACTCTGACAGTGGGATACATGCCACTCAATCAACAGGATATTCCTTTTAATTTCTGGGAATCATGCACACATCTCACATTCCATAAGGAGACCCTCATTAGATATGAATCGATTTTAGCACTGGCTTCATGAACAAGTTCACAAGAGCTGAGGCAAATAACATGGGAATAACCACAGCTGCCCATCTGTACTCACTTCAGGCTTACTTCTAGAAGACACTCTGGGTTATAAATGAGCTGGAATTAGGACAGCAGAATGACTAACATGTAAACATGCACAAAAAGAGCTTAGATTCAAGTTTTTATGACTTTACTAGGGGAAAAAAGAAGCTGTTCCTTGAGTTCTTCCACCATGTCTACAAAAAGGCCAACTATACACCATATTTCAAAGTAAATTAGAAATTAGCCCGAGAACTTATAAAAGTTGTGTTTTGTTGCACAAGTATTATAGCCAAACTGTTTCAGGGTGATAATGTTCTACATGGAAATATGTTTCATGAATAATTCATCTACAGAGAGAGAGACAGAGTGAGCAAAACTGTCCTCATTCAAGCTACTACAAGAGTGAAGTGTGAGATTCAAGTGTTAATGAATTCAAAGTGGAGGGCCATCTAGCACTGCACCATGCTATGCTGAGCTAACTTTAGTCTGGACTATTTTGGTTGGGCCCAGTGAAGCGCGGTGTTAAAGGCATCTCCCAGCCTCCCTGTGCCTGCTACTGACCTGGATAGCATAGAAGAAAAGAAAAGAAAACTCATATTCACACAATATATGCAAGAAAATGCTAACAAATGACTTATAAACTGTTCTGTGTATTATGTATTCCAGCAAAATTAACTGTTTGTTATTCATTTCAAGGATAAGTCCACTTCTAGAGTAAAACATCCTTGATAATTTAGTTATGCCGGCAGTGTGCAAAGCTACACTGATTACTTTTTAAGATTTTTTTTAGACCTGCACATGTGTACGGTAAAATATTAAACTGTAAAATTAATGTAAAAACACAATTTATTTACTGTTAAGATACAGGTTTTTACAAAAACAAAAACAAAAAATTATCTAAAATTATCAAATAAAATAACTATATATATATATATATATACTGTATATATAAAACAATATGCAAAATATGTCTAAAATAATGATTTTAGTCTTTAAACTATTTTTAAGAAAAGAGACAAATTAGAAGTATGCATTATTATATTAATTGGAAAGGGTTATATGGGTGGATGGGGTTGGGAACAGCGGACAAGCTTATCAAAAATTCAATTTGAGTATCTGCCAGTAGGTGGCATGGCAAACACATCTCTGATTAAGTGCGCTACTTAGTGAATGTTTTGCAAATAACATAATTTCGAGAGAAGTCGCTGGACAAGTTAATCACGCACAGCTGGCGGCTCGTTATCTGATCATCCGCTCATTAATTCGCACCCAATCGAATCCTTTTCCCTTCCCATAAATATCCCCGCTTTTCCTTTTTCCTGCATCTCGCTTTTGTGCATAGACCAGCCAACTTGCTGCTTCAAAACACTAAGCTAAGATGTCTGCTTCTGACTCGTCAGATTATGCTCATGAGGAAGCCATAGCCCTGCGGCAGCTCGACCCGAGGCCCCTGGGCCCAGCAGAGGCGCAGGCCCACCAGACAGGCTAACTCGCCTGCTTTACGAGCCCCCTCCTGCTCACCTCCGTCCGCCAGGCAACAACCTCCATCACCAGCCTCCTCTTACACCTCTGCCAGATCATCCACTGGAAAATGGACAATAATAACCATACGCCAATCCCACGCCGCGACCGGAATCAACTACTCCCAAAAGGCTAATAAACAGGATTTACTCTACCTCATAAACACCCAACTTCCAGACGCTTCACCACCAACCTCCTAACCCATCCCCAGTGCTCCAAACGAGAACTCCTCTCTGTTCTAGGGCACCTTAACTTCGCCATGCGTATCATCCCGCAAGGCAGACCTTTCATTTCCCACCTCCTAAACCTAACTTCATCAGTACCCTTCCTAGAAGACCCCATAACCCTGACAGGTCCCTGCCTACACGAAATTCAGCTCTGGGTCTTCTTCTACAAAGACTGCCTCACCAACCCCATAAACCAATTATTCACCTACACAGCCCCCTCAATAGGTTTCGGAGGCTTCTTTTGTAACCGATGGTTCGCCTCTCCCTGGCCCCCCAAACTAACCGAAAACCGGCCCCACCTAACTTCCATGGCCCTTTTCGAACTCTACCCCATAGAACTCTACCCCGCCCTTAGGGGAAAAGAATGGTCATCTTCCTGCATATTTGTCCATTGCGACAATGAAGCCACTGTTCAATGCATCAACAAACACAGCTCCCACTCCCCCGCTATCATGCCTCTCCTGAGACTCCTGGTCTGGATTTCTGCTCTCAATCAATTCACCCTTACTGCCAAACATATCCCAGGAAAAGACAACACCATTGCTGACTCACTGTCCCGTTTTATGTTTCAGAAATCCAGGACGCTGGCACCGGATGCAGACCCCCTGTCGACCCCAGTTCCTCCCTATTCGCAGCTCATATTCCCTTAAATCACCCCTTAGACCCCTTTACGAAAAATCCATCAACTCCATACTCCTAGCCGTAGCCCCCAGAACTCTCCAATCATATCTCACCGCTTGGAGAGCATTTAAAACTTTCCACCTAAGTTTCAATCTGCCCTTCCCAGATTTCTCCCTCCTATCCATCACCTCCTTCATTTCGTACCTCAACTCCTCCAGATTTCTCCAGTCTAATTCCATTAAAGGATATCTAAGCGGAATCCAATTCTTCCATAAATTGATATACGGTTCCGTTTCTCCCACCATCTCTAACGCCCAAACCCACCTAATTATTTAGGGCATCCAGGGAGATAACCCCTCCCACCCTGACCAAAGGCTATCTGTAACCTTGGAGATCTTAACCATCTGTATCTCCACCCTTCGTCATAACTACAGCTCCCCTCTAATCAACTGCACCCTAGATGCTATGTTCACCCTAGCGTTTTTCAGTTTCCTAAGATGCTCCGAACTTACGTTAATTCACCATTCAACCCTACCATCCATCCCACCATTTCCGACCTTTCCATCCTCGACCAAGAAACCATGACCTTCTTTATTAAACGCAGTAAAACAGACCAACTAAAAAGAAGCCATCACATCTATATCTTCAAACTGCAATGCCCTGCCCAGCCTTACCAAACTCTTCAAGCCTACTTAACCTACAGAAGCTTTTTCACCTCTTCCCCTCTAGAACCCCTATTTATAGACGAATTGAACCAACCCGTCTCTAGGTTCTGGTTCCAAAAACACCTTAAGTCCGTCCTCTCAAGATCTGGAGTCATTCCAGATTGATTCTCCTCCCACTCCTTTTCTATTCTATCCCACCTCCGCCGATGTCTCCAAACTTTCGCAGAAGTTTCAGTCCCAGCCTTTACTGAGGCTTTCCCCCCATCTCCACTCCTCCGCCGAGGGCTTTTCTCTTCTATCCCACCTCCGCTGAGGTCTCCAAATCTCCACTGAGGCTCCTCTACCCAACACTTTTGCACAAGCTCAAAATTCTTTGCCCAACCTTCCCATATTCTATGTTTTATTTGTATTTAATTTAAAACATTTTACCACTCGCTAACACTTATCTCTGTTTTACCAACAGGTCTCCGGCCATCCAGCCCATCCGTCCCATTCATCTCCCATCCTCTCTCCTTGCATTTTTTGGGGGCAGCGAATTTGGCTGCTGTCCTCTCAAGCTTTTTTGGGGGGCAGCCGAGGACCAAGCCAAACGCCGAACTCTCGCCCTCGCTAGGGCGAGGAACGCGCGGACGAGAAAAGTGCGAAATCTTGAAGTGAATGTTATGCAAATAACATAATTTTGAGAGGAGTCGCTGGACAAGTTAATCACGCACAGCTGGCGGATCTAATCGTCCGCTCATTAATTCGTAGCCAATGGAATCATTTTTCCTTCCCATAAATATCCCCGCTTTTCCATTTCCCGTATCTTGCTTTTGTGCATCCCTCCCCCTTCCCCTTCTCCGCCTTTACCATGATTCACGGTTCTACGGACATACTACAAACAGGTCCTTTTCAAAAAATTTGCATATTGTGATAAAGTTCATTATTTTCTGTAATGCACTGATAAACATTAGACTTTCATATATTTTAGATTCATTAC
>JAUMHQ010000032.1:1864033-1884847 GCA_032361165.1 Enteromius paludinosus | reverse complement strand
TATATTTTGTTTGTTGTTTATTTCCTTGTTTGCTCCCTCTCCCGCTTTACGCCCTCCTCCAGAGCCCCCGCCCTCCCGCCGCTGTTGTTTCTAACGGCGCAGGTTTGCGCCTTGTCCGGGAGGGGGCGAACTGTAACATGTGCTGTTTGTTGTTTTTCACCATGTGCTTGTCGTGACCTAGTTTCTGTTAATTATGTATTCTGATCAGGTGTGTCTCGTTTTCTGTGATTGTCTTCCCTACTTAAGTTGCCCTCTGTTATTCAGTCTTTGTCTGTCATTAACGTTGTATGTGGTTTTTGGAAATGTCTCATTTGGATGCAACTCCACGTTTTGGTTTATAATTAAAGACTTTTATGTTTATTTATACTTTTGATTCCTGCATTCTCCTTCGCCAGCTCGAGACGTTACGGAGTGCAACATACGGAGAAAGAGAGCACATTGTTGATTTACATACTGTACTGTAGGCTAATATAACTCGGTAAAAATGCAGATTTGTACTTTAACATGATTTGTTCCATCCAAAAAAGTTTGTGTAAAATGAAAGTTTATTGATAAACTTTTTAAAATAGCCTATCCCATTTGATAAATAAGAAATCACCAATTCAAATTACTTAACAATTAAAGTTTACTTAAAGTCACAATATGTAAGTGTTCGTCACTAGAGGTTACATGTACATTTTATACCAGTATTTATGTCATTAAATCTGCAAAGAACATGAAATGATTCAATATTAACCTTTTACTGACATGATAAAACATGTGATAGTCCAACACAGTCTCACGACCAATTCGTACATATTCGTACGAGGTGCCAAATTTGTGCCAATTCTTATTAATTCGTACGACCTCACTCGTACGATTTGTCTAAAACCACGTGATGGGTAGGTTCAGGGGCGGGGTTAAGTTAAGGTCATTGTACAAATTCATACAAATTGGCATCGTAAAATACGTACGATTTATAATAAATCGTATAAATTTGTATGAGTGAGGTCGTACAAATTCGTACGATTTAGCCACCTCGTAAAATATTGCCATGAGATCAGGTTGGATGGTCTCTGTCCAGTCCGAGTCCAACGCCACGCCGATATTTATTCTACTTTTATTTCGCTGTTTGTTACAAAACCTTCTAATGTCAGTTGGTGCTCGTCTACATTTTCTGGGATTTTGCAAAGCGTAGATAATTGTGACCCATGATACCTGAAATGCACTTGCACAATAAATAACTAAAACTTCCGCATTTGTCCACATGTGTTGCCGTAGTATTCATAGTCGGACACCGGATAGTGCGAAATTAAATGTGTTTTTTTCCTTCTGTAGTCACACCCCAATCACCAGAGGACGCTGTTTCCAGAGTTCTGGTTCCTGGAGTCAGAAAGTGCAAAACAGTTCTATTAAGGTTATTTCATTCATGAATGCAGATTTTTTAATAATCCCATAAAAAAGCCCTTAAACTATGTAGTCTGTTGAAAGTATTTTTTGATGATTAATCCTCTTGTTTTGTTTTATTTCTTTATTTATTCTCTATTTCTTTTTTTTCAAGCTGCTATTCGGACCTCTTGGATTATTAAGATGTTTCTTACTGTTGTTTATTTTATTTATTTTTTGTTTTTTTTCTCTCTATGTTCCTAGAGTACGGTAAGAGTAAGGTAAGAAAAACTTGCACTGGTGTACTGATGATCAGGCTGTGCTGTAATGCTCTGTCCAGTTTTGTTTTGTAGAAAGTTGAGCATTTTTTTTGAGTATGAGCAGATCTGGGCCTTCAGGGTTAGCCAATTTCATACTATGCATGAACAAGATGACAGGATGACAGAACACAGTGGTTTTAGACTAGAGTGAATGTTTTAACCCATTGGTAGGTCATTTTAAGCAATTTGAAGTAAATACAGTAGCATGCACATTGCTCTAGATATGTTGTTTACCGTTTTGCCTCGTCTTAAGAAAGGTGAATTGAGAGTAAATTCCAGATTGCCATTGGTAAAGCCCATTATCCTCGCATTTTGCCCATTCATGTTCAAACAGACTTTTTGATATTATGTGAAAAAGTTTTTTTCTTTTTTTCTGACACGCTACAGTCTCATGACATTTCAAGAATGGCTTTCCTCCTAGTAACACTTTTAACATTGTGACAATCTTTAAAGCCTGTGACAAGCTCCCGTGAGAATTTCTAAGCTCTACAGATCACCTTTTGAGTGCATTTATGTCAAAAGGAAAAGACAAATCCCAGGCACAAAAGTGCACAGAGCGCATCAGAGATCTTGCATCACTTATAGCATACTAATTTGACGTAGTGGAATAAAAGCATTCAGAATACGAGGGGAGCAATTAAATATATCTCAAGCCGAAGTTCTTTTTTTGGAAATGAGATGAGAGGCATTCAGTGAAACCATAATTTGCAGTTGCTGCAATTGCCACCAATACATGTATTTCTTTATTCATTCCTCTTTTTATGCATCTTTAAAGACTAATTTAGAGATTTTCTGATTGGCTGGTTGTTGAAATGAGGTGAATTCTTTTCCAAACCACAGAGTTCACTTTTTCGTTGGACGGTTACAGGGCCCCAGAGCATATTGATTTACCCATGATCACTCATTGATCCTTCACCATCAGAGAAACACCCTACACAGCATTCTGTAAGGATTGTTTCTGACAGCGGCACTGCTGTAGGCTACACTGACAGTATTAAGTGGAGTGCCTCCTGATTAACTAACAGCGCTGTCTTAACAAGGCTGCTGTACCGATAGGCTCTCTGGTTAAATGCAGCCAAGGAAAAATGTCCTACTGTGAATTAATGAAAGCTTTTCCAAATTTTAAATCTAATTTAGTTGGGAAATTGTCATTAGCATGGGTCACCAGAAGTCATATGCTTAATTTATTTAGATGTCCGTGAGGTCAGTGCAAACTCTAATGGATTTTAGTATTTGCTCAGGCGTATGCCAACCTGACAGCTGTTTTTAGTCTCTGATTGTACATTGATCGATCAGTGAAGACGGCGGAGATCATGGTATACATGGAGACATCATGTTTTTATTGAAGCAACCACTAGATGACACTGTTCATTTTCTCTTTGGGTTTAAGAATCTAAATCTTACTGGCAAAATGTAACTGTCTGATTCCAGGATGTATGAATAATATTTAAAAATAATATATATAATATTTTATAATTTTCCTGTAAAAATATTTAAACATCCATAAATCTAGACGCATTTAAGCAAAATCAAGATATTATATTTAAAAAATTAGCATGCATATTATTCTCCAAACCCATATAGCATTCCTTCTTGTGGAACACAAAACGTTATTGAACCTGCAAAATACCAAAAATAACTTTTCACACAAAAGTTAGATTTACAGGTAAACATTTTTTTAATAAAGACTAATTGTCACACAATTAGTTGCAAAATGTTATGTTACAACTTTTTTTTATATCCTGTTTTCTAGTTCAGGTGGTTTACTCGGTAGCTCAAGTGATACGGGATTGCATTTATTCAGAGAAAAGAGCTGGTTTGAATCCCATGTAAAACAGTTCGACAAAACAGCTCAAATCAGCATAAGAAAGTTAAAATAGCATCGCGCCATTAGTGAATACGCTTTTAAATTACTTTTGCATTTGCTAACACTATCCAGTAGGTTTAGGTTTGGTGTAGGGGATATTTCCAACATGGCATAGCATTAACCTTTAGCAACACTCACTGGATATGACTGGATAACTGGTGTCAGCAATGAGATGAATTTATGCCATTAAAGACGTGATTGTTACGTGTTTTGTTTTTTTTCTTCTTCTCCCAATTGCGATTTTATGTGATTGGGAGGTTTTTATCTCGTAATTCAGATTTTTTCTTTCTCAGTGTCAGACATTCTGCTAAATCTCCTTTTACTGTATGTTCCACCCCAACCCATATATGTAAGATGAGGCCTTTCAGAAGATCACTCTTCATTCCAATTTCATTGAGTGAGTGTTTAAATCAAATGCGCCACAGGCCTCGCAAAGTCAAACCCCAGCTGGAGCCGCACCATGTGTCTGGGCACTGCTCTAATTTGTCCATCGCATGAGCCAATCTGTGTAGGACACTCTCTGCTGGATCAGCACTTTATCTTCAGCCCACAATGCTCGCTGCTCGTTGCTCTCCTCCGTTACTCCACTGTTCGTGTCTTTTGTTATTTTGCTCCATTCCCCTGCATTCACTTATGGCCTGTGCTTTTTAATTTAACTTTAGTGGTTAGTGGAGCCAGCAGTCAGCCTCCTGAATATACAGCTGCCATGGACTATTAACTTGTGTCCTTATACAAGCTGCAAGTTCACCTTGATGGAAATGCACTTATAATCAATACTGTACAGAAGCGATAGAATGCAGTACTTACTTGAGAAGTATAGCTGAATTGAGTATGTTAGTGTTTTCATTGAGCAAATCACTATTGCCCTCGGTCATATTTAAATCCAAGTGTAAATTGACCCAATGTGCTTTGTGATAATGCTTGGATGAATGAAAATACATTTGAAGGTGTTCTAGGATGGACTCTGACCACATTTAATGAAGGTTAATACAAGCAATGAGGTTTCACTGCCAATAATGTACACCGCTTGAGTTTGTCTTGACTTTCTGTTGTTGTTATTCTGGTCTTGTATCATGGATAAATCTTTTGCTAAAAATGATATTTAACAGATTATTTATTCAAAATGTATTATTAATTAATTATTACTTTATTATTTCACATTATTTCCACAACATCAAAAATACAGCAGTATATGTTATTGTAAACATGGAGTAGTTTTTATCCTGTGTTCACCAAACCCATCTTGAGTGTTTGCTGCTAAAAAGCTCATTTTTTGTTTAATCTGATCATAGAAGTCAGTCCCATTTCTAGTTCCAGTCCTGTCTGACAACTGAACATGCTGAAGCTTGTTTTTGGATGAGTGAGGAGAATTTTTCTTAAACCCTCCCAAATAACATGTGCTGATGTGTATTAGGATGATATAGACACACATCCTCTTCCAGACAGCTTCGTGACATTTTATGTTGATTGGAAATTCTTCATTATTTCCCTGATGGTGGAAATGGTAATTTTCACTGCTCTAGCTCTTTTCTTAAAGCCACTTCACTAATTTGTGTAGCTCAATTATCTTTTGCTGCACATCATAAATATATTATTAGATTTTTCTTTGATTAAGTTGCTAATTAAGGGAATTTGGGCTTTGTTTTCCCTCCTATATATATTTCTGTATCCGTGGCTGGATAATTTCATGTCCATAATCACCCTGTTCAAAATTGTGAATCTGAATGGGAATATTCTTCAGAAATATATTACTCATAAAAAAATTCTAGGGGTGCCAATAATTGTGTTCAACAAGTATTGGAGAAAAAGATTTATTTAATCACAAGAATTTCTACCTATTTTCATTTGTTTTACGTCAATGATAGAATAGAATTGTATGATTTTTTTAATGAAAGATCAAAAGGATAAACAATGCAGATTTATTGTCACAGCCACCTTTGCTCAGATTTATCAAGGGTGCCAATATTAGTGGAGGGCACTGTACATACAGCAGTACACACACACAAAAGCTATATGTATATGCTGTATACTAATAAATATACACAGTACACATACATATTATGCAAACAAAACCTTTTATTTTTGTTGTGCTTAATCACAGTTCATTGGCAGGACTAGTTTATTTATATATTTTGCCTACTGTTTGAGTGTAATGCCCACATCTTGAAGTTTATAACAAACGATAAATAGAACAAGTCTCTGCCGTTCAAGATCTGTTGTTACAGTGCTTCCATTTCATTGTGACTTTGGCCAAAGCTTTTCTCCAAAGCTTTAACATTGGGTTCAGTGTTGCATTTACATAAAGAACAAATAACATTTGCAGATTGCATGACTTCATGTTTATAAAATGGACGTTTGCAAATCTTCTTATTAGGTACATGTGTAACCTCCCTCATTTAGTTGCTGCTCCTCCAGTGTAATAGGTGATAATGAGCACAGTGTGAGGGTGGGTGTAACAAGACTCGACTTCTCTCCGGGCCTCCGTCAAGCTATTAGCACATTTTGAATCACCACTTTGCATCGCTGGTGCTACCTCGGGAGCCACACTGTCATCAACCTATAGTGGCTGCTTGCATCAGGCCATTCCAGCTTCCACCTTCATCTTTTACTCACTGCACTTCCAGAACTCCCTGAAGGCGGCACATTAACTGTGTCCATAAGCCCAACTGGATGTGTGAGGACATGGAAGAGGTACCTACCCGTGTCTGGGCTGGCTTGAGCTGAGAGGAGGCCTAATGAAAATGCCCAGAGGACCTACTTTCCTTTCCAAACACCAGTTTATCTCTTCTAGACTGTGAAACCCTTTTCCGCAGCACTTTTAAACTTAATACTCTATGCTTTAAGCCTAGGAGCACATGCAACGCCTGAGATCAGATTAGATCTGGACGCTTTCCATACCAATGATGTATGTCCCATAGTGCTCCTGAAGTGGAAACAGTACAGCGTGGTGGTAGCAAGGACGCCTTCCTACAGTTGCTTAATAAAAGCGGGCTTTCCACACAAAAAAGTGCTTGTGTCATTAGTATGAGAAAAAAAATTTGATTGGGCTGGGATCGCATGCCTTTATATATATAAGAAATGCATTTTCTGCATTAAATATTATCATAATATTTACTGTAATTATCTCAATGTAACCTTATAATTTTTTTTTTCATATTTTTAAGTAAACAAAGGACTGTAATCACTATTTTACCACAAATACTGGTGCTTAAGCTTAAAGGGGTACTTTACCCAAAGTTTTAATTATTTTAATAATTACCCTCATGTTGATGCAAACCCATAAATCCCTTATTTGTTTTTGGAACACAAATTAAGATATTTTTCATAAAATCTAAGAGCTTTCTAAACCAGACAGCAAGGGTCCTACAACATTCAAGGCCCAGAAAGGTTCCAAGAACATTGACAAAATAGTAGTGACAACAGTGGTTTATAATTATATGATGCTAAGAAATACTTTTTGTTGTGACATTTTTTTTTCTCACACAAAAGGTATTTTCCTATAGCTTATAAATCACTTCAAATCAGACAAGTACAGTTTAACCACTTATATCTCAATTTTGTCAGTGTTTTTGGTATCTTTCTGTTAAGAAAGCTCTTGGATTTCATCAAAAATATCTTTCAAGACGAACAAAGCACTTACAGTTTTGGAATGACATGAGGGTGAGCAATTTTTGGGTGAAATGTGCCTTCAATGATCTTGCCTATGCCAAGACTTCATCTAGCATGTCTAAAGTTGTCAAAAGCAGGTGGTAGGACAGATACTCATAGTGTTAGCAGTGACCATGAGCTTCTTTTCACACTGAAGAACTGACGTGCATTGTGCTGCTCTGACCCGATCCAAACATTTTCCATATCTCAAATGCTGATTGTTATCCATAATGATTGTGTAACCAGATGTTTTTGGTTCTCCTACACAGCGGAGACTGTCTGTTTTTATTGTAACCTATTGAAACACTCTGTCTGGCAAGCCCCAATGGAAAAATACACATTCACAATGTAAAATAACTCCACAAATTGCATCCTACTTTATTCTATTATTGTCTGCACAGTGCTTCTGTTCTTATTTCATTAATCCATCCCAGGGAATAAGAGAGAAATGTCAAGGCAGTTGTTTAACCCTTTTAGCAGTGAGTTTAACACGTTCCAGCGGTCCCCCGGAGTGAGTTGTTTCCATGGCGACGCGTCTTGCTTGTCACGTGACACACCGCGAGGGCAACACCGCTGTAAGACCGCTGGATCGCTTTTATTTCGTTTTTACTTTTTTATTTCAAATATTCACAAACTAGCTCACCGTGCCATGAACAATCTGATATTCCGATGCACGGATAAATGTTAATGAGTGTGTTTCGTCGTTTAAACACACCTTTATAAATGATCTTTCTATCGTGATCTGTAACATGAGATGGGCGCCGCCATGTTTCTTCGCGCTGCAGTTCAGAGAGTCCCGTCAGTCGGATTTACAGCACATAAATCCATCAATTTATCCCGAAATACATAATAGCAGGTGGCTGGTGAACTGAGTGAACTTTATAGCTACTTACAGTATGTATATCTGATATGAATAAAACACACCGGCCAATTAAATTTGAATGGGTTGTTATTGTTGCTTCCATAGACATCTGTGTGTATTTTATAAGCTCTAAATGCATTGTTTCGCAAGTGCTTATGTGTATTTAAATGTCAGAAACCTAAAATACGCATTATCTGGTTAAGAACACTGTATAGTTGTGGTAATATGACAAGCACAGCGCATGTCTGTCGCCAGCAAACGCGCCAGATCTCAGTTTGATTTTGGCAGTTATGAGACGTCACCGAACGTTCTAAATCCCATATGTGGGACTGTACTTTCAGGGGCATGGAAAGAAAAATCCCATATGTGGGACCGTACTGCCCAAAAGGTTAATCTGTCACCCACTTCCAAATTGCCAGACCCTGAGAAAAGAGGGTGAGACTTCAGAGCAAACAAAAAACGTTGGTACATGTATGTGTGACTTCCAGGTTAGTCGCCACGTATACTGTGTATGTCTATATACTGTATATAGGTTGTTCTGTATTTGTTCTTATGTTGATTCTAATAACAACAAAGGTTTTCAACACAAGGAGTTGTCAAAGATTGTTCTTTTTGAAGTGTATTTTCAGAGAGAGGTGTATTTGAGGCCCCACTATAGAGTTTACATCAAGAGTACTTGTTTCGCCAAATAGCAACCGCCAGCAAAGAAGCAGAAAATAACAAGCTCTCTTTTGTAGTCATGACTGCGCTTTCATTATTCAAATCCTCTTCCAGCTCCAAAAAGAGACATTTGGCACACGGCTCTTGGAAAGAGAACAATAAGCAGAATGTCAAGAAAGGCTTCTTCTATCTATAGTTTCTGGCATTGTTTTAGCCAGTTCACTTGTCTCCCCTTCACCTCATTATCGAACGGCAGCACCCTCAGGTTAGGTGTCTTAATCAAAACACCCAACTAATGCAATGAAATTTAGGCTAATCTAACAACAGGCCTGTTTTCTATCCAGGTATAAAGAATAGCCCATGGACATGTGACACCAGTGATAAAAGCAAATGAGAAAATCAAGAGAAAGGCGCTGGGTGCCTGGCTCGGGTGTGACTTCAATTGCCCTCCTCCATTTTTGTTTTGTAAATGCTTCATTGCAAATGGCCCCCTTGCAGAAAAATACCATATTTATCATAATCACACAAGTTCATGGAGATGGAAAAAGTGAATTACAGAGCCTCCGCCTTGCTGTGGGGTCTCCTCGCTTATTGGCTCGCGCACCTGCTCTCCGCTCCTCTGGTAATAGCTTTTGAGAGAAGATGCTCAGTGGGCTTTCCGTGCAGAATGATGTGGCCAACCGTAGATCTGGGACAGGCCTAAAAGTAGAATGCTAGGGGTAAAGTATCAGCTATTGTGGTCAAACAACAGGGACAAGGATAGAGTTGATCTGACTACTGTAGCGTTAGGTGGATAATGCTTGTTTTATTCCCATTTTAGAACTCCATCATCCCAAAGATTTCATATTACATGACTGTTGTCCTCTCACGCTGTCAAGACGCCATGATACATGGTTGTAAGTAGGAATTAAGCGGAAAGATGGAGGAATCTGTTCTCATTTCAACCGTTGAGTTGCTAATCCCCAGCTGACATGCTCTGTGGACGTCTGCTCTGCACCGATTCTTCCTCAGAGTGTCAGAAATCCTATTTCACACACTCTTACTATACTTCATTATGTATGACATGCCTGAGAGATAAAAATGGACAGCGTGCAGCCATTTAGGCATTCTGTCTCTTCCGTGAAGCATCGCTAAGGAAATACAGAAGAAATTGTCAATATAGCTGGTGAGACAGCTATTCTCTACAAATATGAATTAGGGAAAAACTTCAGATTCAAAAACCTTATTAGGCCACCTTGTGAAGAACAAATGCGATTTATTCTAACTGAAAGGATGATTTTAGTAACAAGAAGAGCAACGTTTCACTTTAAGTGCTTTGGCGAACGCGATGAAAAGTTGCCTGTGTTTCTTTAACCTCGCTCGCTGTTTCTCAGCAAATGTTAATTTAGTTTTGATGAAACAGAGCTGCAGGGTATTCCAGTCTGACTCATCATTGCTGTTCTGGTAAATAAGGACCTCCACAGAGGAAATCAACACTTTCTGGATTCTCTTTGATCTATTTCTGGGCTGGGGCAAGTGTGGGAGTGTATGTCTGATGGAGAGCAGCAATCACACCCCAGTCGTCCCGCTTACCTATAAACATTCACTTAATAATCCAGTAACATTCTCTAAATTGATGCTCTCGGATTTCAGCTTTTTATTATAGAGATTGCTTTATTGAGAAAAGCTGTGGAAGGGCAGCCATGAGAGGCATGGAACCTCACCAGCTGAGCCCTTACTCAAAATGTAACATTTTCACTCATATGCCAGACCTCTTTGTTTGAATTTCCTGCTTTTGCAGAAAATAAGATAACTGCATTGGTGTCCAATTGGGTAAATTCAGTACAATGGCTGACCATCATGATTTCCTTGTTTTTTTGTTTTCTTTTTACATTGCGAACATTTTACATTTTAGAGTACATTACAAAAAGATAAAAACAACAACAACAACATTCACTACAGTAGTGCAATCCTAAATACACTAAGGAAAGAGGTGGAAGAACCCTAAATAAGGAAGTTACCAGGTACTAGGAATTAGTGCTCTGCATTTAACCCACCCAAGTGCACACACACACAGCAGTGAGAAGTGATCAACCACGCACACACACCATGAACACAAACCCAGAGCAGTGGGCAGCCATTGCCTTGCTCAAGGGTCTCACCTCAGTCGTGGTATTGAAGGTGGAGAGAGCACTATTTAGGTGGACATTCACTAACTCCACCCACAATCCCTGATAGACCTAGGACTCGAACCCACGACCTTTGGGTTACAGGTCAGACTCTCTATCCATTAGGCTACGACTGCCCCATAAATAAGACAGTAATTGGACAAGGTGGAACATCATGATTAACTTTAATGCTTGAGAAAGTCCCAAGAGCGTCAGCAGAAAGTACAGTAAATGCTGCTCACTGGTCATATTGGTTTTGGTGAGAATCTACCCAGCGTTACATATAGTGAAATCTTGTCAGCCGCCCTTGTTCCTTGTTTGGCCGAAATGTAAAGCACTGGTTGGCATGCAGGAGAGCAATTAAATTCATACCAATGAATTTGAATAAAATATTCAGATTTCTAACAACATGAAGGTGATTTAATGATAACAGAATTTTCATTTTGATAAATCTTTTGTTGTGATTTAACAGTAAGTATTATACATATGACTAAAACTGATTGTAAAAAAGAACATATACATTTATATGATGGAGACTTGGGTCTAACAATTGGTTGATTGTGTGGAGGCAGATCTAAATCCGAGTTTAAGGAAATTGTAAGAAAGTGAATTTTTATGCGTATTTTTAGTGCACTTCTAGTTTCAAAGGACATGATTGCCCAGCTGACACATTGCATGGTGATTGGATGATCCCCACAAGAATGTGTCGGAAATGTAACCCCCATACCATAATCGCGAGTTCAGAAACCGGATGTAAGAAATGTATTATAATAATCATAAAATGTCTCTGTTGTGTTCAATAGGCATTAAGAAATCATGTTCATTTCAAGTACTCATATCGCTGACAGCCAGGTAGGCAACTGCCTTGGGCCCCCAAAGAGAAGGGGCCCCCAAAATGCTTTTCACGAGATGAGAATTAAGTATGGACACGCGAATGGTTACGGTGTTTATTACCACGACCATTTGCGTGTCGGAGTTGAGTGCTTCGTGTGTATCCTGCATGTAGCAAACAAAAATATTTTGTATCTGAAGATGACTGCCGCAGGAGCGTGAGGAGTCTTGATCTTTCCCGCTGCGCTCCTCTCTCTGTGTCTGCTCTATTCAGCGAAAAACTGTTGCTTACATTAGGTGCGTTTTCGTTTTAAAAAGCATAACTTTACGCGCCTATCCCGGCGTTTTGTACCCCCAAAAACTGACACTTTTGAAAACGCTGCAGACCCTGTTTTAGTTTGAAAACTCCGGGGAAGGTTTAACGCCAGTGTAAACAATGATCGTTTTTATTATAAACGCTGTCTTAAAACGACACACTGGTGTTAACGGAGTGCGATAAAGTTATGTCTCATTTGTTATTTAATATTCGCCTATGCTGCTTTTGGGAGCGTCTGCAAATTTACATCTCAGTATTAAACGAAGTACAAATTTCTACTAATTGCGCCTAATTTCACATGCAAGCACTGCTGTTGTCTATTTTCTTATGTGTAGCCTGTTTGATTTTATCAGACGACGACTCGAACACTGTTCTGTCACTATTTCACATTCATCCCGTTTTATGACAACAGAAACACTAAGATAAATCCATAAAAACATTTACTGGGAATTTAGCTGCATCAGAATACAGTATGTGGACACATTAGGCTATGTGTAACCTAAACAGGTTTGTGTCAGTAAATATAATAAGTTATTTAATAATGTATACTTCTGTATCTCAACTGTAAATCAATTGCTATGTTGTCTACAACATGACATAATAAAAGTGTCTGCTAAATGAATAATTTTAAATGTTAATGAAAGAATTATAATGCGTACATGAAAACCGTAGAAACACTGGACATAACTATGGGGCACCACTGTGCAACAGCAACTTTGACAACAAAAAAGGAACCTCTAGGACCCCATTCCTATATTTGCCTGAGGCCCCAAATTCACTAAATCCGCCCCTGCTGACAGCAGTAGTACAGCCTGGATATACTCTTTTAAAAAGCGCAGTTGCAGCCCTCAACTGATGTTTATGTTGTCATGTTTTGTTTTGGTCTGAAGCGCCACCCCCCATCTATCTCCCAATCACAAGTCAGTAGTGTTTCGGCATCCAGGTTGCCTGCTCTGCATAAAAACAGCGTATTCCATCGTCATTGCGCTTGTTCTAGTTGCTGTCTTCAATTTGGCAACCTGCGTGTGTGTCAAGTCTGAGTAGGAGGGGCCGGGTGAAAAAAAAACTAATTTTTTTGTGAATTTAAACTGCATTCACAAAATGTTTTTTTTTTTTTTAATTTATGAATTTAAACTGCAATACCTAGTTCAACCCTAGTTCGGTGTCAATCCTGCATACAGTACCTTTAAACTAATAACGACACATACTTACAGCTGCTGATTCAGAAGCACCAGATTGTCAGAGCGAAGTCAGAATTGACCCATTTTTGAAATCGCCATTGCACATCCCTTTGTACTCTCCTAGGTTCACAAAACTGCCGTCCATAAAATGTGAACATCTGGGTAGTGCTGTAAGTAATCTTAAAATAAAGCGCTATTGCTTTGGCACAGAAACTCACAGCATCTGCCTGACATGGCTGCATCAACACTACTGCAGTTACTGAAATCATGCCTTCTTTCTCCATGTGAACAATTAGGGCTGCATTATGCAAATATCACAACATCTTGACGTAGACATGTGGGGGCATGTTTTCATGAGTCGTTTTAGCCCGGTCTGGATCAGCCTTTTCTTTTAAATTGAATAAATCCTTCTGTGCCACACTAAAGAAAAGGATCAAATCGCATCATATGACCCCTTTACAGTAAGTGCCACATTAATCTTCAACCTACCAATGGTGTTTTCTTGTAATTGTCTCTGCACATTAAACGTGAATGGGAGCAATCCTTTAAGTGAAGCACATTTAAGCTAAACTGTTACCCATGCATTTAATCGTGCACTTTCACACCCATGTCCACCTGGATGGTTAAGGAGCAGCTCAGGCCTTCTCTGATACGTTTATTTACTATTATACTCATGCTGGCACAACCATCTGTCGGCTAAGACTGCAAAACAGAGCTGTAGTTTGTGTTGCTCTTTGGAATATTAAAAGCCTTTACAATGCCTGTGAATAATGACTGTCATCATCATCAGCTTTGGGAATTTATTTAGGTAATGACAAAAAAAATCAAGCCACTATATATATAATTCAGAGGAAAAAGGTAATTTTGTGATCTATTACCTTACTTAGGATTGCTTGCTAGATTGGAAAACACTGTGACCGGGGGGGTTTTCTCCGACTTTTTTGATGTCTCAGTAATTTAAAGGCATTTTCTTGTATCTGACAACATAATGTTAAAAAAAAGAAAAGAAAACAATTCAACATTATTAATTCGACTGGTCTTCACAGTTCACATTTCAGAGGATGTAAATAGGATTTGTGGAAGGGCAATTTAAAATACATCCAGACATTGAAATGGATTTTCAAATAGCCTTTTGGAACACATTCAGATACAAAACACATGATTTTGTTGTTCTTAATCTTATAAACATTCAGTTATAAGGAAGCCTTTATACATTTTCTATTAATGTAATTGTCTTCATTTACTTATATATATTTATTTGAAATGAATTGCTTATGTTGAGTATATTTTTATCGTATATTTAGTCTGTTGCTACAAATTAGACACAAATGAAGTTTAGTTTGTTAAATTTTTTTGTTTTCCGTGCACTTCATGACAAAGAACATCCTTGTCACAGCATGCTTTGTGTTTCTACTGTACATGTCTTTTGTATAACTACTATTCACAAATAAATGACTTGGCCGCTAATCTTTCCTGTTAATACCTGTTCATATTTCAAATTGCACCTGCAGTGTATAGTGTGCTTTAATTTCTAAAGGCATCCTTTATGAATAATGCAAAACAGTTTTTTTTCCCCTCTCCTTTTGCAATTT
Source organism: Enteromius paludinosus (assembly GCA_032361165.1). Classification (NCBI taxonomy): domain Eukaryota; kingdom Metazoa; phylum Chordata; class Actinopteri; order Cypriniformes; family Cyprinidae; genus Enteromius; species Enteromius paludinosus. The sequence goes on along the minus strand of JAUMHQ010000032.1, from coordinate 1,870,058 downwards.
GTGGTGTATTTGCATAGTCCCCAAAGACCCCTGCGAGATCGCACACGAAGATGCTGTGCCACAGCTAATACATTTCTTAATAGCCACAATTATGAAAGACTGACAGTTTTATCAATAGATTTATATTAGAAAGCCAGAGTCACTCGTGGGCTCAGTTTGCGGATTACACTAGATAACAAAACAGATACCAGGGTGCTGTGCTGCTGCTTAGGTGTTTGTGGATTTATTTACAGGCTTTTGAGGTTCCTTCCCGCCCCTCGTTCCTCCTGCATTACTTTATGTACATAATCAATTATTTAGCATGCAGTTTTCTCCAGCGCAACCTCCTGCTATGCTGAATTGAGGGCTTCCTCCTGAAAATGCTGCAGTGCTGTCATTCATGAAGATTTCAACTATAAGCACTTTTAATGTTGTGGACTTTTTGAAAATTCCTTGAAAATACACCTTTATGATGCTCACTAGTACAAAACCAACATGCGTGTGTGCAATAATAACTATGAACACTTTTGTCTCTGTGGAATTCTTTCACGTTTATTTCACTTTTAACATGTTTGTCACAATAAAAATAATAATAAAAAGCATTCTGGGGTGTAAATTATGTTTTATTTTTATTTTTTTCACATAAAATGGTTGACTCCTTCATCTAGAGCTATAGCTCTATCAGGGCTATAGCTATGGTTTAATGTATTCTACGTTACTAAGGCCGCACCATAAAAACGTCATGTTTTGTGACATACTTCTACTCTGGTTGAAAATCAGAGCTGTCCTTCTTATAAGAGCTCGATCATTTATAAGAACATGTAGCATGACCACCCAACAGACAACTTATAGGCTGCGTGAACGCAGGACAATTCAGTGGCGTTTTAAAAAGCAGTCATTGGGGTTGTGATCGAGACTCCAGCTGACAGTGATGTACGAGCCGGCAGAATAGAAAAACGCCGAGCTTATAAAGCCTGTGGATGAATGGAGCAATATTTCAATATGTAATAGTGGCCTGTCAGAGTCCCTTACCGCTTCACATGTGCATCTGTCTCTCTCCGAGTCGCTTGTGTTTGGAGTCACAGTCCTGATCCATAATATGAGCATGAGTGAAGGCAATATTACACTTGATTTCCATTAAATATGCTGCACTTTATTGTCCTGCCTGCAAAAAATAATATGGAAAGTGCCGTATTTGATAATTGAATTGAAAGCAGTGTCTTTTATAACAAGTTTGATAGTCATTTGAGATGAGTCTGTCCACTGATGATTCAGACCGCCGTTTTACATATTAAATGCAATTATTAATGTGATGCTTTGCTCTGTTTGAAATCTATTTGTTAATCTACTGAAATGGGACTTGTGTATAGCAAAAGACACACTTCATGTAGTAGACAATTAACTAAACTAAATTAGCTCGGGGAATTGTTTTCTCTCAACCATTTGAGTTCTCTCAGTAATGGGTATTATATTTTTTAAATGCACAGTACTCATCTAGGGACATTCCCAGCAACCTGGGATTCCTCGGATGGGCATTCCCTGCTCTGGGCAACACTGATGAGTGGTTGTAGCACTTCTCTTTGTCATTTCATTAGCTGAAAGCCTTTAAAAATACATGACCCAAGAGTCTGGCTTATGCCAGGTCAGCAGATCTAGCAGCATGCTTAGAGAGGTCTTCTCTCTGACACTTGAACATACTAACCACAGAGCTGTCACAAACAATATTGCATCTGTTGACACTAGTTATAAAGTGAGGGGGGGCAAAAAGTGTGAACCCCTGATCAATTTTATTTTGTTATATTTATTAATTATGTATGTATGTATGTGCATATATTTATTTTCATAATAACCCAGTATGTTGTTCTTATAATTTATAAAATATTATTACACTGCTTTGTGGAATACTCGATTCTGACTGGTCAGTCGCCACATTCCAAGGTTTGTTATTCCCAGATAACATCTGGTATGCTTATAACACAGGCTCATCCGGGTACTACGCATCTTCTTGACCGTCTTGATGGAGGACTTCAACATTCATTTCAACATGTACGGGAAAAGCGTAATTTTTTATTATTGTACTAGATTATTTATTTTTTGTTTCATTATTTACATTTGGGGCAAGAAATAGTAGTAAGCAATACAATGTCCAGCTAGCAGGTTGTTATCGCAGAATAAAGCCCTTCAGTCTTATATAACAGCGCTCTTCTAAATTATGACAGTTAAACATGTAAATATTCGTATTTGTATAATTCATAGATTTACATATTTACATATCAAATGAATCTCTTTTTACTGGGTGTAACGTTGTCTGTATAGTCTGGTCTGTTATGTCATTCTGTTTCGCCCTTTGTTTTGTTTACTTAGCCTAGCGGTGTTACACAGGTGTTTTGTGTTTCCCTCCTTGTTTGTGCATTTAAACCGTGTCTTTTCAGTTTTCCCCTGTTGCTCGATGAATGTGTTATTCGTGCTTGCCCTTCGTCTCGTCAACCTTGTCTCCTGTAATATTACTAAAGCACTCAATGTTTTTATGTATGTGACAGAAGGAGTGACCAGATAAATGGAGATGGCGTTTGCGGCAGGACTCGCTGCGCTGGCCATCCGAGACCCGTCGTTCGAGGACTATGTAACAGAGTTTTACTAACTCACTGAATGGTCGGGTCTCGGAGACGCGGCCATCACCGCGGCATTCAAACGCGGTGCCTGCCGTCACAGCCCCGTCGAGTTCCCGGACACCAGGGGTTTAAAGTGGAGGTCGGCGGCGTTCCTTAGTCTGATTCACGCATTCCATTCCGCAACATCCCACTCTGGATCTAGAGTGTAGATATCATGAGTCGATCCAATCACCCGCGGATTCCAGTCCGCAGTTTCCCACTTTGGATGAAGAGTGGGATCAAAAATACCAGGGTTAATCCCCGCGGTTCCTAGCCTGCAGCAATCGGGTCCCAATCCAGAATCATGGTCAGAGGTGCCGTTGACAGGGCCAGTGTCCGAACTTTGGCCAGGAGTGCCGATTTAAATCTCACGCTGTCCAGTCCGCTATTATCGGGTCCCAATCCCGAATCACGGTCAGGGGAACCATTGTAAGGTCCAGTGTCCGAACTTCGGCCAGGAGTGCCGATCGTAATCCCCGTGGTGTCCAGGTCGCAACTGTCGGGTCACAGCCCCGAATCAAGGTCAGGGAAACTGTTGTGAAGTTTGGTGTTCCGAGTCATGGCCTGGATTACCGTTGTCAGGTCCTATCCACGAATCCAGGCCTGAGAGATCCTCAGACTGCACCTCCCCTATAACACCACACGAATAATTTTTTCAGTGTTATTAAGTTTTATGGGCCAAAAATTCAATTTCTCTGAGATATAAAGTACCAGCATCATTTGATGTGACCTTGATGCGCAGCTGTCACTGCAGACACTGCCAGACCTGTGCTCCAGGCATCTGTCACACTCTGTTGCTGTATGTATGACACAAGAGAAAGATTGTTTTCTATTCATATAATCTTAGCCTACGGGAACGTTCTAGAAGGTTGATACCCACTAGACTTTAAGAGATCCACTGTGAGAAAATGTATTCCGTATCCCACAAAAATGTTAGTCATTTTTTACAGATGTGACAGACAGTTTGTCAACGGTTTTGAAATATTTCATAATATTTCATAGATACTATGTTTTTTATTATGGAAGCATCCCCTGACTAAGTGAAGTTTAGCATTTAAATCCAAAAGCTAATTTGACATGTAGCCTATTTCTCATATATTTGTTTATTGATATTTGCTCTTTGTCATATTAAAACATTACAACTAAAATGCAATTTTGACAAAAAGAAATGAAATTGTTTTCTAGGATAATAAATATTTAAGAAAGGAAACATTTAGCAATCTAACTGTTGTGTTGAGTCAATATTCTCATTTTGTGATGCATTTGTTTAAACTGACATTAGGAGCAGATAAATGTGCAATCTGTAATCATTCACAGAGACAATAAATCTTCAAATTGGCTGTGACATATTGCAAGAATAATGTCTAAAAACCTTGGCCTTGACTGTCAGGTTGTCTATATTTTTAATACCTCAATAAAGCTCTTAATTATTGGGATAAGATAAAGGATTTACACACAGATACACAATACTTCAATAGATAGTCTGGAGATTTAATGGATGCGTCTTCATATGATGAAGCCGAGATGCTCTAAAGTGCAGCGGTGAATGAACGGTGCTTTATTTATAAAAGCGCCCCCAATGAAACTGCCCTATAGTCCAATATATTTGATTTTGTTCGGAAAATATAGTGATGTTTTAAAAAGGATTTCTGCGCCAAAGTGTCTCCTTATTTCCAGTATTGTGATTGTGCATTCTGCCAACGTCTGAACTTGACTTCATGCTGCTTCATGATGTTTTTTCCATTATCGCAACCACCTCTCTAAAAAGCACTCACTATACAAAGGGAGCTTGTATTGATGTTGTGGTTTGATAAGTTGCTCGGCTGGAACTTCTATTCTATTGTAGAGGAAAGAAGAGAACACGAGTTCCACTGTTACACAAAGAGAAAAACTGAGGTGAAGAAACGTTCCTTTGGGGCTCTGGCATTTGCTTTAGAACACTTGCTTTGGAGCTTGATTGTTGGATATATTATTCTTCTGTTGTGCAGCGTCTTACACAATGCTACCCCCCGGCAGTCCACGGAGTCGAATCAGGGCATTTCTGGGGGTGTAGTATTGAATTGGAAAGAAATATATATTGCCTAATGTCAGATTAAACGCTTTTTTTTTTTTTATATGCAACTTTATTCTTAACCTTATTCCTTATTCAGTTATTTTCCACACAGCATAGGTATATGTAACACAATATTCTGTCAGTCATAAAATCCAATAGTTAAAATGCTTTTATGTCTGTTGGTATATTATTTTGTATATTTGAATGTCTCTTATGTTTACCAAGGCTGTATTTATTTGATCAAACAAAATACTGTAAAATATTACATTTTAAAATACCTTTTATCAATACCTCTATTAATGTGATAAGGGGCGAAAAGTGGCAACTCCACAAAGGTGAATCCGGATCCCCTCGGATTCCGCTTCATGTGGTCTTGGTCCGGAGCCTGATTTGTGGGCCGACGTGCCAGCTCTCACACCCGCGGATCCCGTTCCGCCTATCCTGAATCCACTTCCAGGTTTACAACCAAGTGAGCCGATCTCAATCCCGAGTCCAGTCCCTAGTTTATGGCCAGGAGGGCCGATCCCGAGTCCAGTCCCTGGCTTGCGGCCAGAGGTGCTGATTCTGATCCCAGTTCCAGAGTCCCGGCCAATAGAGCAGATCCAAGATCCAGTCCCTGAATCACAGCCAAAAGAGCCAATACAAGATCCAGTTCCCGAGTCACAGCAAGTAGAGCCAATCCCAGTTCCCGAACCTCGGCCAGGAGAGCCGATCCCGATTCCAGTCCCTGAATTACGTCCAGAAGTGCCGATCCTGAGTCCAGTTCCAGATCTTCGGTCAGAAGAGCTGATCCCAATTCCAGTACCAGAGTCTCGGCCAGGAGTGCCGATCCCGATTCCAGCCCCCAGATTACGGCCAGGTGTGCCGATCCTGATCCCTGTTCCAGAGTTTCAGCCAGGAGTGCAGATCCCGATTCAGACAGCCCTCAAGTCACCACGACCACAGGCAGCCACTGGAGCGGGTTTCAATACCGTCCTGGGGCATCCAGAGACTCCGCCCCATGCAGCCTCCAGGACGCCCGCCCTCCCTCCCTCCCTATGTGTTTGATGTTTTGTGGTGCAAGGACGCACCTTCTGGGAGGGGGAGATGATGTCACGCCCTTATCTGTGTTCTATGTCACGAGTTTGTTTCGGTTTCGGTTTTGTATTTCCTGTGTTCATTTCAATTCAATTCAATTCAATTAAAATTTATTTGTATAGCGCTTTTCATGATACATATTATTGCAAAGCAGCTTTACATCAAAGTAATGTTGTACAGTATATATGGTAGTAGTTTGTACATATGGCATAGATTTGAGGTAAAGATCAATTAATTACATAATCGAACAGACAAGGAACATTAT
>JAUMHQ010000032.1:1806835-1821125 GCA_032361165.1 Enteromius paludinosus | reverse complement strand
TCCAGTCATATGCAGTCAGTTTTATCAGTTTCATATATTTTAATATGAGTTACATTTTCTATTATTATTTGACATATTCATTCTGTTATGTTTAATAACATATTTTTCTTGGTAAAGAAAACAATCAGTTTAAAACTCACACTGGTTATATATGAGAATACAGAGAAAGCAAGATGATAAATAAAAACACATCTCAATCATTTGCTCACCAACACATTCTGAGCAGTGAGGGACATCTAGTGGACAACTACACATTTGAGGGACTAATATAATATAATCAGTACAAAATAATGATATTAAAACAATGGATGTATTGTGCTTTGTCTTTCAACATAAAGTTACAACATAATTTTTCATTAAAGGCATAAAGATAACTTTGAGAAGAATAAATGAACTTTGTATGAATCTCTTCAGGTCGCTCATTTTGCCATCACAACATCATCCAGTAGATGGCCTTATGTGTCAAGCTTCGTTTCACTCTTCATATGTTCTGCTTCATGACAGTCCTTCGAAAAGAGGCGCAGCTGTAACAGAATAAGGTTTATTACACCAATGTGTGTTACATTGTATCATGTTATTAATAATTCATTCTAATGATTAAATATTATTGGCACATATTCACAGAGGATTTTACATTCTTGGGCAGGTTAGTTTAACATAAAAGCACAACAATTTAAAATTGATATTGAAAGTACATATGGGCTTACTTGGTGTGCTTCTATGGGATCTCTGTGATGCACGGAGCCCCTCCTTACTCAGTCTGGGCACTGGAGGCCTTACAGGACCAGGACGTATCCCTGCATTCCATTGGGAGGTCTGGGAAAGTCTCTTTATGGAGTCCTTGTTAGCCGGAAGTGCTTCTAAGTTCTGTACTGCCCATTGAGGCCTGTTTTGGTTTTGCTTTCCAGTTGCGCTGAGATCCAAGGATAAAAACATCTGGGGAAAAAAAATAATAATAATTTCTCTTCTATTTCTAATCAAAAGTATACATGCACAATTTAATGTCTGTTTTCTTCCCCCAGCAACACAGTGTCCTCTTTTTTTCTGTGCAGCACATTTCCATGATATCCCACATTTAATCTGATCTGTATGCATGATGCCTATTGGTTATGTCGTCTCTGGAGAATTCTTTGCATGCTGCTGCTGCTGATTTGTATGAGAATCAACACCACAGTCACATGACAATTATATTAGCTTACCAAAGATTTGGCCTTGCGCAGCTTGTATGTTGAGCAAGATTGTGCTTTCATAGTGTTTTCTTGTCTTATTGTAGCACTTTTTCCCTTTATCAGTCTGTAGAGATAAAGACATCTTAGCATTCTTGCTGTAGTTGTGCTATTAATACTTTCAGCATGCACATATACAGAATGAAATGCATTACAATAGTGCACCATTTCAGTGGGTCACATAAGGTTTTGCAATATTTTATTACTAAAATATAATACTGTGTATTTATATATGTAATACAATTTAGCTTTTTTATCTAAAAGTTATATCATGTCTCCTATGCTCAACAAGCCTGCATTTATTTAAAACAGCATACGGTAAGCAACATTATTACAATTTAAAATAACTATTTTCTATTTTACTATATATCTATTTGCAATTTATTCTGGTGATGCAAAGCAGAATTTTTAAGTAGCCATTACTTCAGTTGTAAGAGTCAATTCTTCAGCAATCATTCTAATATGCTGTAGAATTGCTTATTGTTTATTACTGTTGAAACTGTTTAACTGTGCTGCTTAATATTTTTATGGAAATCGTGAGCAGTGGGGTCTTTACATGTGTGCAGAACGAAATAAGTTTTTCACTTACGCTTTTCTTGCATGCTCAACTGGGTCAAGGTTATCCAAGTAGTTAAAGCGTATTGTGTCAGTGGGATGCCTGTCCGAGTCTCTCCACGGCGGAGGACCTTTGGCTGATTTCACCAAGCCATTCCCATCTTTACTCTTCCCGTGGAGATTCGAGAGGACGGATTTCAACTCCCTGTGACCGGTCAAAGGAAGTGACCCTTCCATCTCACTGCCAATTACTTTCACCTCAGGGATAATAAACTCTTCCTTCACAGGCGCCTGGAGAATGTGGAAAATGTGCGCCTATACATATATATTTACTCCAATAGATGAGACTCTAAAACAGCCTTTCAGCAACATCTTACCTTGGGCCTGCTAATGTGCAGCTCCTGCACTGTCTCTATGTAGTGTCTCTTCCATACACCTTGTTCAAATGGTGTTGGAGTAAAAGTTATGCACCAGCCTAGTTTCAGACATTTAGGCATCCACAGCTGGTCAAGCTCAACCAGGTTTTTCCAATGCCAGCTTGCCTGCAATTGAATATATTACAGAAAACACTAACGTCACACACACAGTACTGTTCAAAAGTTAAGTGTCAGTAAGATTTTTACATTATTACATTTATTCAGCACACAGATGCACTAAGCTGATCAAAAGTGACAGCAAAGACGTATTATTAGAGTTTTTGAATACAGGATGTATAGAATGCATTTAAGTTTGCTTGTAAATGTAGAAAAGTGTGTTTTATTCATGGCATTAAAATATTCATACTGTACAATACTAATGATGTTTATTCATTTATTTGGTCATTTGAACAATAGCACATACCTGAGCACATCTGCAGAGGCTACGGGGGTCAAGGAATGAAAATATATAGAGTGATATGACCCTGGGAAGGACCCTAGTGAAGTCAAGGGAGTCCTCGGGTACCCAGCTGCTCAGAGTCTGTCTGAGATGTTTCAGCTGGCTAGCAGAGCATCTGGAGAAACAGTCTTGTAGCACCTGTTTCCGCTGGCTATCTGTCCACTTTTCAAACTGTGGCATAGAGCATATATACTCAACAGTGCAAATAACAAAACCAAGAAATTGTTGGGTTCGCATTGCGTTTTTAACTGTAAGCGCAATACTTACCCACTTTGCAAGCAAATTTCTTCTCTCTTCAAAAACCTACAAAAAGTGTTCGCATTTTACATTAAAAATTGTACGCTGTTATATCATTAATAGCAATGTTACGGTGGCTGAAAAACCTGGTATTCTCATATTAAACAAAGCAGAAGTTCATATACTATATCTCTGGTGCACATACATGAACATTGGAGAGCTGATGATTTAGAGGCGTCCAGGAACTCAGTTTGGTCTGCATTTTTGTTCTGGGAGCTTGTGGCATTTTTCACTGAAATTCAGATTCAGCTTCTACATAAACCTAAATCATATCAGGCAGCACAATATTAAAAACACTTCAAAATTACATAACAAATAAATGTGCTGTGATTTGTATGCTAGCAACAACAACATGGCCAGTTGTACAATGCAATACAGTACAAAAGAGAAAAAAAATCAAACCTACCATATGTGGTGATGTCAACTGGAAATAGGCCTAGTCATGTTAGCTACCATAACGAAGCCATTAAATGTTTACTGATCCGATCCTGACGGTTTTGCTCTTCCTGCTCAGAACAGTTTACCAGTCTCCATAGCAATCACACTCTTTCTGTCCCGCCTCTTTCCAAACACTGGCTATGTTCGATTCGCAAATGAATCGGATCTTTGAAATGAATTGGTTGGAAATGAAATGGTTCACAAAAACGATTCTCTAGGATTCGACTGATGGGAAATCTGGGGATTCAGCTATTGATCGAACAGCAGAAATGTTATAATAAATTAATTTTATAATCATTTGGTTGTACTAAAGTTTTATTAAAATGATATTTACGAGTTGACTTTATTAAACATATTTTTTAATTAATATCTGCAAACACATTTTAATTTGAGAGATGTAAATTCAATAAATGTAAATGCATATTGTAATTAGGAACTAAATGTATTCATGTTTTAACGAGCAAAATTGTGGCGGTAACAAATTGGTTTGGGGGCAAATAAATCATTAGAAAAAAAAATTAAACGTTTAACCTGTATTAAAAAAAACAAAACAAGCCGCGACCACGCGATGACGTAATTATATCATCATATAAAAGAATCAATGACTCGTTTCGAACCGATTCTTCGAAACAGAACACCAAAGGAACCGAATCGCAAAAATCAGTCGGACTTCCCACCGTTAAACACACCGCCCCTCATTCGAGGCGACCACAAATCAACAGCGCCAACTTCATTTCATTATAGTACCGTGACGCTGCTCGCTCCCAGCGGCCCCTGGCCATTGCGGCGAAAATATCCGTGGATAAAACGAAGCCATTATATGTTTACATACTCCATATGTTTTTTCACGCTCAATCCAGTGACGTAAGTTCTATGATGCTTTTATGTTGAGTGAGAGCAATATTTGTCGGCGCGTCATCGTCAACTGCGCGCGCCCGTACAAATCCTCCAAACCTGCAGAAAGACACACGGGGCTCGTATTGTTAGAGGAGCGGAGTCCCACGCGCGGAATATCCCTACTGGACCGGTAAGAACGACTTCATACCTTTGCCATAGTTAATGTATTATAGAACATTTTTAAGTAAAAATAAGAAAAATAGTCCTAAAAATACAGCAGACACCTATTTTGTAGGTAGTTTCATCACAGCGAAACTGCTACACGCCTCGATAGACAGGGGCTCATAAAGGACAGGGTAATCTGTTGTTCGATTTCATTTTTGATTTAAAAAAGCGACAGTTTTATGTTAAACTTAATGAAAAAGGATGAAATAAAAATATGATTTTGGCGCTGGGCATTTGTAAGCCGGTTAGGGTTAGGTGTTTTTTTGTACATTTGCAATTTAAAAATACTGGGGTGTCAAGCGTATAAACCAAATAAAATAATGAAGCTTTTTTTATTTTTGTGTAAACCGCGTCTCTTGCTGTGAACATCACTTTTTATGTTTTATGCTGACAATCTTAAAATAATCGCAACCTGTGCACAGATACTACAAAAAATATCTTAATTTTCTGATATTATAATGTTGCGTTTTCTTTTTCACTGAATACGTAGTTATATTGAAGTCCCCCCTAGGTAATACACTTATAAAGCCTCTTTTATTTACTACCGGTATAATATGGCAGTGCTTTTGATCGTGCATTGTTCCCTTTGAAAACATTTCCCACGCCTTAAGAGATCTCCAGGAAGATTTTTCATGTTTGAATAAACTGTCACCCCATTCATGAATAATTCATGTTACCCTGCTCATTTCAAATGTGACATCTGATGCTTTTTCTCCCATAGATGTACATCTCATAAATGCATGGCAACCAGAGTCACACCTACACTGGATAGTGGACATGCACTGAAAAGACTTGGATCTTTCACATCAAAATGGAAAAGCACGCCCTGTATGTGCAATTTAAGTCTTGTGTCAAGCAACAGATAATTAATGAGGGAATGGCGGAGCTCAGATTTTCTTGATACAAACCCCATTCAACCAAGTCACAGCACAGACGGACACACCATGGATCTCCTTTGGGTTTTGTACTCCATGCTGACTGTATGTATGGCCATCAATATGGAAGCTACCGGGAGCCATAATATGTTTACCTGTGAGCCTATCACATTAAGGATGTGCCAGGGCCTTGCCTACAATACCACCTTCATGCCCAACCTTCTCAATCACTATGATCAGCAGACCGCTGCTCTCGCCATGGAGGTAAACCACATTACAATAAATTATGTGATGCAGTTGCATTACATTAACCTAGGACTAGTTTAATCATCATGCTCTAATAACTGCATGACCTTAGTCAAATAGATGTGGGGTGTGCATGTGTATGTATATATATAAAACAAAGATATTTTCAGTTAAATTACAAAGATACTGTTAAACAGTAATTAAACAGTAAGGAAAAAACCCTTTAAACCAAAGAGGAAAAACAAACAAACAACAACCACAACAGTAATAGTAATATCAATATATAAAATGGTCTCCAAATGTAAAACATGTAAATAATCTGATCTAGGTTATATGATAGCATTACATTTTAATTTCAGTAAAATATTAGCACATAGATGATCAGTGTAATAAAAGGGGATAATAATTTATATAAAGTGTCAAAGGGGTTCATGGCAGGTCCAAAGAAATGTCCAGGTCTTTACGAAAACTTTTAAAGTTTTAATTTTTAAAGGGTTTAAATAATTCAAATGTTGGAGGTTGTTTTTTGTTGTTTTTTCAGTTTATTAGGAAAATTTTTTAGACACATATGAAATCAGACCTGTCTGTATAATTCTTTCCTAAATAGAGAGAGCAGAGAAATAATGAAATAATTTTTTATCACTTATATATGCAGTTTTGCTGTATTTTCCCTGAAAGTAGCGATAAATGCAGACCATAAATGTTTAAATGCATCAGTTTGAAACGTATGTACTAACAGCATCAAAGATTTGTCATTTTCGATTTGACCCAGTTCTTTCGTGTGCCCTGCAGATAATTCAGATCACATTACAGAAATGTTTAAAGGGAAATTAATCTTTAATCTGTCCTTTGAGCATGTTTGCTATATTTTTATTTCTGAAGTATCTTGCAGTTTTAACCAATTTTTTTTCCTCTTTTGCATGTGGCTGTGACGAAATAAGCATCTTATAACTATTTATGTAACAAGGTTGCTTTACAGCGGCTTGCCAGTGTATGCCACAGTGCTTGATGTCCTGAGCAGTTAATGGTGCTCAGGCGCGTTGTTTATTTTGATTGCTCTGTAATCTTTGTATCTGCCGCTATAACGGCTGGATTGATTCGAGCCTACGGTTAATCCTCTTTTCCCAGGCTGCAGTGTTTAGCTGAGCCCAACTGAAAACAGCTGCATTAGCTTGTTACAGCGGCCAGTGTATCTCTTGAACACACAGCACTGTAGACGTTATCTAAAACCGGCTCTACTCAGTCACAAGGTTTTTACTTATTCACTCCAGTCCTGGCTCAGTATAATAGAGGGTTGGCAGAGGAAATTAAAGACAGAAAAAGAAGAGAGAATGGATGGAATTGAGCCGGGGCAACCCATCTGCTCATCCTCTTGTACATTTGTGTGGAAATGTGGAGTTACATAACCTTTTGCACTGTAACCAGCAAAAACACGCACACGCAAGTGATGATACTTTTTAAACCCACTACTGCACAAAGGATCACAAGATCAGTGTAGAAATATATTCAAACAATGACATGTTACACTCTACCAAAATATTTTATAATAAGCATTGTATAAACAAAAAAATATTTTAAATTATATTAAAAAAAAATATATATATATATTATTTTGAATGTATTTATATTTGTTTGTTTTGATATATTGTTGTTTTTATTTTATAATTATTATTTTTATCTATTTGCTTGTTTGTTGAGATTTATTGAAAAGGTAATTAATAACTATTTTTAATTATTACCTTAATTTGGATTATTTTGCGTTTGAAGTTAAAACTAACAGAAATTAAGATTTACATGTGATTTTCAAAGGGAATGAAGTCTGCTGAATAACCTGGATTTGATTGTACTATATTTTACAAACAACTGACATCAGTGACTAGAAGGTTACAGTTTAAGCAGCAGTTAGTCTACTCAAGAAAACCAGAATAATCTTTCATGTCATCAGTCTGAACCTTTTTTTTTTTTCTAGCATCATCAGGGCCACATGAAACATCCTTGCTTTTACATTCAAAATCACTGTCGGATAGTGGCAGCATCTTGCTCTGAACTCTGGGTAACCTCATTTGTAAAATGGGGCAGTAGCCTACAGGGATGGTTTCTGGGATTGTTGTGGTTGCATGCAGTAATGGGAAGGTTCAGGGAGCATTTGAACTGAGCATGCAAAGAGAATGCTGGGTAAATCTAACGATATTAAGCATTTCAGGTGCACTGATTGATGCAGCTTGACGTCTAGTTAATTTCAACTTCCTCCCCCATTTGTTAAACACGCGAAGATACATGACCTTGTCCTCATGTTATTTTTACCATGGCGTGGTGATTATTAAGGCCACCCTGCACTTGTAATATAATCTGGCAATTCAAATTACATCAATTATTTTGCATTATTTGGGAATCAGTATTTTTAGATACTTCTAAGAGGCGCTGTGTATTTTTTGTCAGCGATCTAACCAAAAATAATGGGGAGAAAAAAATTCATAGATATTATTTTGCATATACAAAAGGGTTATATGATATAATTGAAAATATAGTCTGCATGTTAGCATGGAGCATTTATGCAAATGTATTAATGCATAAACCTATAAGACAGAGTTTTTTGGAATGGCAGGGTTGACCATTATTTCCCATCCATATCTTCTTCTTCTTTGTCCCTTCCTCTTCTGCCTGTTTCTCTTCTCTTTTCCACTCCCTCCTCTCTTTTCATCCCTCCCCCCACACAAGGTATTGCGGTTGCCGGGGAAACGGATCCCAATTGTATTGCAACAAAAGAGCAGGCTTTCTCTCCCAGGAGGTGGTCGTCACTCGCACTCTGACCTCTCTCCCTCAAACCGGCCAGTTTATGCATCACTGGTTGCCATGGCAGTGCAGTTGAATTCTGTTAAGAGAACACTGCCTTAAGTTAAATAGTGACCAGTGGAAAAGGGAAAACTAACCAGAAGGGCATATAAGAATTTATATACATTTAAAAATAATAATTGGTCAGAATCCTTTGAGGACGTGACCTAAACTTCGTTATCAGTGACAAAGTTGGGGGTTTGGATTAATGGGTGGAGGAAGGAACTAAACATATTTACTTGTGAATGGACACATTTAAAAGGTCAGGTTAGAAGACTTAGAATTCCTTCTGTTTGCCTTGTTTTATCCCCCTTTTTTTGCAACTCAGAGACATCTAAAAAAAAATTGTTTATGTATTGTATCTGCTCATTTACACCTATTTTTACATATTAGATGTTGTTTTTAATAGTGTTATTGCAGTGCCTTAATTCCCATTTAGGATTGACGTTTTATTTGATTTGATTGTATGCTTGCTTCATTCATTTATTTATTTATTAAGCTCTATTTATTTATTTCACAAAATAGTATAACATTTTGATATTTGCCATTTATCAGCAATAATATAAAAAAGTTCATATTAGTAGCACCATTAGATCATCTTATTGAATTCACCTGACTGCAGTAATTTTTCTCCATATTAAGTGAAGAATCGATTGTTTAGAAAGATCATGAAAGTTATCACTGCATGTAATTTGAAACAAATAGCATTTTTAATAGCCAAACATATTTATAAATAGCAATTCTGAAAGTCATTTTAGCATTTTTAACAACCAAACAAGTTATATTTTTAATTATTTAATTTTGAGCAGCAATATTATTATTTTATAGTAATTATTAACATTTTTAACAAACAAACATTAGGAGTTATAATTTCCTGCAGTATTATAGCAGTTTTAATGACCAAACCCTGGAAGCAATGTTATTATATTTGTTTATGATAATTGCTTAATCTTTTATATTATAGCTAAAAATAATAATATTCATAAATAATAAAAATAGCTGTATCCCTAGTTGCTACACAAGTGTCTCGGAACACTAAAAGAATTTAGGCCTTAAAAAGCCTTAAGCGAGTATAATTGGTATCCTTGGGTATATTTGAGTCCTTTATGACACGCAGCAACTAATTTGTGTTTTTAACTGTATTTACAACCCATGTATGTGAAACACACAGATCCAGTCATAAGACTCGTGTTAACTTCCATATATTTTGGGATCGTATAAAGTGCATCCACATCTCCCACTGTATAGCATGCCAGCTGTTTGAAGCATTTACTCATATATAACCCTTTGCAGTAAAAGCTCTCTGCCCAAGCAACAGTCACTGTGCCTCTTATGCCTTCAGCATATTCTGTACATTTGTATGTTTTGAAAATTCATAAATAACCTTCCTCAATGCCTTTAGAAAACACAAAGGCACTGGAATGGACGTTGATGACTATGAAGTGTATGTTTACCCTCAGGACAGCAGTGGAAGAGATGCACACATTTGAGTTCATCAGATCATACCATTGCATGTAATGTGGGCTGACAGCCTTGATGAGATAATGGTTTTCACCAGATCAGAAAATAACGGCACTAGATTTATTTTTATCTTGCTTAAAAGCCAGAGTGTATCCACTCAATTGAGCTCAGAATGGTGTGAGACATGCCATAAGACCTTCTGTATCTACTACACCAGCAGATGCCAATAATAATATATCTACAACTGTGAAGGTACAACAATAAAAGTCAGTCACGTTCAGCTTTTATGTCATTCTTTATACCTTATTGCCCACAAAATATTATAATATATCATATAATAATATCTTTAGAAACAAAAGTGAATTTTGCCAGCATTTGAAGCTGTGTAATGAAACCATTCACATGCTTTAATGGACTGATGGTTAAAGTCGCTGCTCTTTGGTGTGTCATGTTAGCTGCACATCTCAATGGTATATGCTGCGTTAAATATGGATTAGGTACTTGGAAACGATTGCTGGATTTAGATGCTTTGTGTCAAAATGGGCAAGCATAATATCCATCCTAATCCCTTTTTACAGACATTTTGGGTGGTAGCCTAGCCTAGCGTGCTGGCAGTGGCTGAATGCTCTCATTATGGATATGTATTATACATCCAGTATATATAATGGAAATGTGTTGGACTGTTGGAGCCATTTTAAGGCTGGGTGATTTATTTGCAATAGTAAATAATGGTAACACTGCTGTAAGATCTTCAAATTGGATTTATCCTAAACACT
This sequence comes from Enteromius paludinosus, assembly GCA_032361165.1. Classification (NCBI taxonomy): domain Eukaryota; kingdom Metazoa; phylum Chordata; class Actinopteri; order Cypriniformes; family Cyprinidae; genus Enteromius; species Enteromius paludinosus. The sequence continues at coordinate 1,810,481 of JAUMHQ010000032.1, read as the reverse complement.
TAGCTAATTTTCTACATATTAAGTGAAGAACTGGTGGTGGAGGAACATGAGAAAAGTCATCATTCATTGCATGTAATTTGTATCAAATAGCATTTTTAGTAGCCAAACATATTTAAAGTACATTGCACACACATCCTTTTACTTTTTTTCTAGCGTGTTCATGTAGGCTCTGAATGATTGTAGGTCCTTTTTTTTCAAACACAAACTGTTTCAGAACCCCCACCCGACCATCACAAAGGCCCTCACTCTGCAGGGGTGGAGGCATTATTGTCGATCTGTCTGGTCCTGGGTGGAGTCTTTTCTTTTTTTCCCCATGGGATTTGCATATTTATGTCCGGCCCCAAAAGCTGGTACTAACTCCCAGAATGCCTCATGCTGTAAGTGGGCCTCAGCAATAAACAGCATGTTTCCCGCCTCACACAAAGGCCTCTTCAGAGAGGCTGCATTACAGATCCAATTTTTATTCTCATTTTACATAAGGGTGACCGGGAAGAGTCAGAGACGTGGCATGGCCGGTTTTGTTCTTGCTTCATTGAGCGTTAAAGATGCTCCTTCTGATGTTCTTAAGATGACTGGAAATGGTTTGTCAGATTTCCAAAAGTCATCAGTGATTATTCTTTACACCTTACTATAGATTTTAATTTCTGTGTTAGGTGGGAGGCAAAAAACAGCATTGAATCTTCAATGTTTGTTTTTAAATTTAAAACTACAGCTAATTACTGTATCAGAACGAACAGTGTTACATTGGTCAGGACATAGCTTGTATTCTACATATGAGATTAAAATTTGAGAATTTTGAGAAAAAAAAAATAGAATTATTGTTTTTTAAGAATTTTTTATTTTAACACTATTTTTATACTTGTCTGACAGCCCTTTCATCCCATGGTGAACTTGGAGTGCTCTACTGAAATTCGCTCATTCCTGTGCGCTCTTTACGCCCCCGTTTGCACCGAGTACGGCCGCGTGACCCTGCCTTGTCGGCGTCTGTGCCAGCGTGCCAAGAGCGATTGCTACAAGCTGATGGACATGTTCGGGGTCATTTGGCCAGATGAAATGCAGTGCAGCAGGTACAGGATCACCCTCGTTAAGTTCAGCTGTTCTTTATTATGATATCATATTCAGAAATGATACTCTGTCTCATAGGTTTCCAGACTGTGATGAGTCTTACCCCCGGGCGATAGACCTGCTCCCGAGCAGTGGCGGGACGGAGGAATCTCCCTCATCTGTTCAGCGGGACTACGGCTTCTGGTGCCCACGAGAGCTGAAGATCGAACCTGACTTGGGTTACTCGTTCATGGGTGTGCGTGACTGCTCACCTCCCTGCCCAAACATGTACTTCCGCAAAGACGAGCTCATCTTCGCCCGCTATTTCATCGGCGTCGTCTCTATAGTCTGCCTGTCGGCGACGCTCTTCACCTTCCTGACCTTCCTCATCGATGTTGGCCGCTTTCGCTATCCTGAGCGGCCCATCATATTCTACGCGGTCTGCTACATGATGGTGTCCCTGGTCTTCTTCCTGGGTTTCCTGCTGGAGGATCGTGTGTCATGTAATGCTGCGAGCCCGGGTCGTTTCCGCGCTTCCACCATCACCCAAGGCTCCCACAACAAGGTCTGCACGCTGCTCTTCATGACGCTCTACTTCTTCACCATGGCAGGAAGCGTTTGGTGGGTCATTCTCACCATCACCTGGTTCCTGGCAGCCGTTCCCAAATGGGGAAGTGAAGCTATCGAGAAGAAGGCTTTGCTGTTCCATGCCGTGGCTTGGGGTGTCCCGGGAGCTCTTACTATCACCCTCATGGCTATGAACAAAATCGAGGGTGACAGCATGAGCGGCGTTTGTTTCGTGGGGCTCTATGATCTCATGGCTTTGCGCTGGTTCCTCTTGGTGCCTCTCGCTTTGGATGTGGTCGTAGGGGTGGTGCTGCTGTTAGCGGGTATTGCTGCACTAAATAGAGTCCGGATGGAGATTCCCCTAGAGAAGGAGAACCAGGACAAACTGGTGAAGTTCATGATCCGGATCGGCGTGTTCTCCGTCCTGTATCTGGTGCCTCTGCTGACTGTCATTGGATGCTATCTGTATGAACAGAGCCACAGAGCAGTTTGGGAGACCACTTGGGTACAGGAGCGCTGTAGAGAATATCACATCCCCTGCCCGTTTAAGGTAAGAAGATATGATGTGAAAAATGTAAACTCTACCGTTTAAATGTTTTGATGATACTGACTGTATCATGTATCTCATATCTAACATGATGCAAACAAACTAAAGCGTAACATAAAAGTTACAGCTTCAGCTCAGTAAAAATCCTAGTAATGATGCTTATCAATATGTATGTGTGTGTGTGCGTGTACATGCCTGAGGCAGCTTGGGATTGTGGGATCGGTTTTAATGGGGCCTTGTTTACTGCCGCAGCTTCTGTTCTGTTGTGTTGGAGCAAAAAGGACAGTAATGTGTCATGTTAAATCTGATGAAGCACTGTGAAGTGCAGTGCTATAAATAGTAGATCTCCAGTCACACTGCAGTAACTGATGATGTCATACGGATTTGGACACCCTAAAAAATTAATAAATCTATTTATGTTATATTGTATTATGTATCAAAATATTACCAAGGCAGGCTTTCAGAGCAGAGGACTGAGAGAAGCATGAAGCACTGAAGAGCATTAGATAAAAAGAGGACAGGCATTTGTGTTGAATGCAGCTATGTTGATGCCGTTGGCAATTGTGCGGTGAGCTGAGATAAAGCACTTCCCATCCACACAATCGCACACACACACAACCCAGGGCTAAACTGACATACACTCACGCATGAGGTTATAAGCGAACGCTGAGATTTGCAAGGGAAGATTGTTCCTGCATGCTCTGATTACAAATCAGGTTTCACCTGTTCTTAAGGTGCATATGAAGCAAATGTGTGAGAAGCAATCTACTGCTGTTGTCTTCACAGGTGGAGCAGACGAGCAGGCCAGATATCGCCTTGTTCCTCATCAAGTACCTGATGATGCTGGTGGTGGGAATCCCGTCAGTGTTTTGGGTCGGCAGTAAAAAGACTTGTTTCGAGTGGGCCAGTTTCTTCAACGGGCATCGCAGGAAAGAGTGAGTTTTGTGTAATACTTGGAGAATTTATACCATTGTTGTTTAGGCCTACAGTGCAATGCTGTGTGACCGAAAACATGAGATTCTGAGGAACACAAGCTGATAGATGTAGAGATTTTTACTAATTTTATTATTTATACACTACCTAAATACACTTCCGTTCAAGGGTCCTGTGTGGGTTTTTTTCATAAGTAATTAATAGTTTATTATGTTGATCAAATGTAACAAATTTTTATCTTAAATAATTTCTGTTATTTTGAACGTTCGATTCATGCCTTGATAAAACTTGATAATTATGTAACTACGTAATACTACGAGATTAAAGTAAAAAAAAAAAAAAAGTTGAAATATAGTATTTAGTATAGCGCACTTGTGAATGACCCAGATTGAGAGAAGGACACCAGATATAGGCATATTTAACACGCTTAATATCAAGAATATGATATTTATTAATTAAAGCGCTGAACTTTTGATCGAATAAAAATAATAATAATAATAATGAGCTGTTTTATAACAAAAGAAACAAAGCAGAACATTATTGTGATTGCTGGGT
>JAUMHQ010000032.1:1752953-1806735 GCA_032361165.1 Enteromius paludinosus | reverse complement strand
CTATCTATCTATCTATCTATCTATCTATCTATCTATCTATCTATCTATCTATCTATCTATCTATCTATCTATATGACAATTTATTCAAGGGATGCAATCATATTCCGTATTGGGGGAGCCAAAATGTAAAAAGCAGTTTAGGTCGGTACATCACTGATTTAAATATTTGTAATTAATATCCTGAATAGTTGTTACGATAAATGTGCAATGTTCCCGGCTTGTAAATGACAAATATTAACTTTTTTCATTTTAGACAGATTTAAACAACCACATATCACCATTTAACACAGTAAACTTGTGGATCAATCTCTCATCATTTAATACTAATTCTATCGGTTACATTTACATAACATTTAGCAAACGTTTTTTATCCGAAGCAGCTCACAAATGAGGATAATGAAAGCAATCAAAATCAACTAAAGAGCAATGATGTGCAAGTGCTATAAGTTTCAGTTAGCATAACGTAGAACACATAACATGGGTTTTTTGATTATAGCTAGATAAAACAATCTTTTATGGTGATATTTGCACATTTTGGCGGTTGTGTGGTGTCTCTGTGTGAATGTTTCATTTAAATGTCTTTAAAATGTAGACAAAGGAGACAGAACACCATAACAGCACTGCCCTTAATCAAAAACCTATTCATCCTAATCAAGCAAATGTAGCATTATCTCATTGTTTATGTCAAACAGTGATAAAGATGGCAAGGAGTTGTTGAGAGACTGTTAAATTAACTGTGAGTTTTCATTACTATTCTGTGTACAGTGTGAGTGTTTATTTTTAAACCCAAACCCAAGTCAAACAAAAAAGTGAATACTGCATATCCCTTTACTCCCTTAGTTGTATGATTTTTTTTGTCCAAGTTATGACAAATATTATTCACCAAGAGCAAAGGGCAGCACAGAATTTTTTTTTAAACACAAGGAACATACTATTACAATTTTACAATATTTTTACATGTGTGTGCTGGTGTGCATTTTCAGCTTGCTATGACTGTACACTGTCACTAGATGTCGCTCACAGTACACTGGAAAAGCTTATTTGTAGATTACATACAACGACTTGAGAAAAAACATAAATAGAAGAAAAAGTCTTACTTGCATCTCCTGCTCCGTATTGCATTTTCCACAAGTCAGTTCTTTGAGAGTCTATAACAGAGAAAAATACATAAATTGCTGCCTGACAAAAATATTCCATGTCAAAGTTTAAAAATGAAATTTCAGTCTTTCTATTTAACCCTGTACTGTTGAATAATAGTCAGTGTTTTTTTAATCTTACGGATTTCTTTTTAATAGAATGTATAGCTGATACTCAAGGAAGAGAAAACACCCCACTGTTATCCAGAGGCCCAAACTTAGCAAAATTTGACAGTTATATGACCAAAACTTAAGATGAAAATCTGCTTACATTGTAATGCAATTCAGTGAAATCTCAGACTAAGTGCATAAAATGAATATACATATCCCATGTTGGGAGATGCATTAGTCCTAATTTGTCTCAGACCAGTAAATGTCCATACTGAAATATTCCTTACAATACAAAAGTTGACAAACGTGCCACAAGCTAAAGGTGACATTTCCTGAATTGTACTAAATGTTTTTTTAATATGATTACACAAGGCATGTTTTCATCATATCGATCATTTAGATGCCTTTAAATGCATCAGATACGATAGAGCAGGCTTCACAGGGTTAAACAATTTCCATTGAATTTGTCAATTCCTTCGTTTTGGTCAATTTTAGTTGATTTTGTTGTTTATACAGTGTTAAACAAGTTTATCTACACACGCCTTAACAATTTGATATGTCTCAGTTTGCATATGAGTCTAAGGCAAAGTTGATCTACATTTCCCCGTGTATGTGATTTATACCCACACTATAAACATACTAATCTGGGAGAAGTATTGAATCACTCCTGCATGTGCCATGGTGCCGTGACCTATTTGCAATGGCACGACTGTGTGTGTATGTGTTTATAAATACAGTCTGATATCTGAACCCATTTTCCCTTTAGGGGTTGAATAGGGGCCAGAGGCCAAAGTGACCTAGTTAGCTGCTGGCTTTTAACCACATTGAGGAGTACAGTAGAGCCAGATATTGCATGCACAATCACATTGATTAGAGTTACTCATTATCAGAGCCACATGAAATCTATGTGGATGGATGAGATCTTATACACGCTACCTCTGTGTGTTTGTCTTTTTGCTGGAGGGAAATGTTAAGGCTCTGCACTTGCTCTTCCAGTTGAGTTAGTTTTACAGTAAGGACGTCTCTCTGTGCACTCAGATCAGCTGCCTCTTGCTCTCTCCTGCATACGGTTTCATTCAGTTCTTCTATCAGCCTAACAGAAACAAAGGCATCAGAGATTGTTTTTATTTTCATTCGGAAATCTCAGAATAACACTTAATACAATTTCTGAATCAACTTGTTCAGTCCAGTGATGTTTACCTGTCCTTCTTAGCCATCTCTTCATGTTCTGCCATGGCAGACAAGATTTCATTTCCTCCCTGCATTTCCATCATCATCGTCCTTTCTAGAGCCAAACAGCGCTGGGATTCTGAATCTGCCAGGCAAGCCATTTTTTCAGCTTCACTTCTTGCCAGTTGAGCCTCCTGAAAACAAAAATGACATAAAATGTAATGCCTTGAAACAAAAAAAAAAATGCAAAAATAAAATTACGTTTTTGGTTCTGGATTGAGTCTCTAATAACAGAATTTACTCCAAAACACACAAGAACATATAACCAAGAACGGCAAAAGCGTTTCAAATAGTAACTGCTGGAAAAATGGTATTCATTGTAATGAGGTCAGTTTATTGCACACAGGAACACAATGTGCACCTCCTGCAGAAGCTGGATCTTGGTTTCCAGAATCTCTTGCATGTGTCCGATCTCCTGCTGCCGTTCCTCACAGCGACGCTGCACCTCCACCTCATTCTGATTGGTCAGACTTTCTGCTGTGGTTCTGCGAAGTGACACAATACAAACAAAATAGCTTTAGTGAACAATTCGGAAAGAATGTGTCAAAACAAATCCATCGATACAAATGAAAAAAAGGACGCTTACAATGCTGCCTGTGCCATTGTGGATTTGTCTCAAAGTTTACTAAAGGATAAATGAGTGAACTACATTTTCCATGATCAATCGAAATGCACACTATCACATATTTTAAACAAAACTAAAGCAACTAAATCCATAAAAACTCTTTAACATAGAAAGTCCTTTTGCACTGAATAATAATTGACAGTTACTTGATTTAAATTAAGTTGAACAGTGCACTTTGCACCTGGTTAAATTGATCTGTGATTAGTTAGTGGATGCAGAAGGTAATTAAAATACAGCACCCAAAATGGCACAAATATTAAGTGAATTCACTCCTAGAAAGTAACTGTTTCTGACTACTTTAGGACAATCATTTTTCTGACTTTTTATTATCAGTAATTGTTTTAATTATTTATAGTAATAATGCACATACTGTATATTTATAAATAATTCAAATAAACATAAAGGAAAAAATTGTAAAGCAACATACGAATGATTTCAATCTAAAATTCTAGATAATTATAATGTATAATTCTAAAAACAATTCATTCAAAACCTGTATTTAAGAAGAAAATAATCATGTTCTTGGTAGGTTCTTTGGGGGACAAATTCATAAGATTAATTGCCACGAGTGGTCATGTTTGATTTATTTAATCTTTGTGCCTAAGTACATACCTTTCAGACTCTGTAAAAGGGTTTTATTTCATTTTTCAATCCTCCAAAGTGTACTAAAGCAAAAGAAGTGAGTCACAAAGGTGAGTCGTAACTATCTTTGCTCACATCTCCTCTGGGATGTGTTTAGCAGGTCTTTGTGTGTGTGAAGGGTGTTGCTCTGACACTTTAAGTATTCTGGAGTGTCTATGAGAGCCTCTCACTCAGTGCAGCGCTCTAGAACCCTCTCGAGGACCTCGTAACTGCTTTTCCAGACTCCACTGCTGCATTGCAATGGAGCTGTTTTTGAACGTGATGATGGCTGCGGCACTGACCCTGCTGTAATTGTTTGATCCAGAGCAAACGGCACCTCTGGGTTTTCTGACTGCACCGCTCCAGGACATCCATTACTGCAACGAGCGATCGTCCCGATCAGCCACTACATCAGTTAGTGTTAGTAATCACAGCCTACAGGCATGTCATTTAACTTGGAAGGTGATATCATTCAGTTCTGCTTGTTTTTTTGGTCCTCAGAGGACCGAATGGGGAAGAGGAAAACATGAGGAGAAATTACGAGGGGAATTTTTGCATGACGGTCAAGACTCAGGTCACTGGCAGACACATTATCAGAACTGAACAGACTGTGTGATGGAAATGAAACATAGCAACCGGCCTTTCAATAGAACAATGATGTCACCTAAAGAATAACACAAAGGAAGGGGGTCTCATTTATAGGTGATCCCCCGAAGGCCAATGGATCCTACTGTAAATTTAAACATTACTGACACACTTCCATCCGACCGTACAAGAAAAAGTCAAGCACGAAACTCAAGCCAGCTTACGTGAGGATTGAGTTGCTCATTGTGTGTTTTACTGACAATGAATTAGCTCTTGTCGCAAGTGTTTGTGTAGTTCACACACTACCATTCAAACATTTAGGGTAACACTTTTACACTTTTAGCAAGAATGCATTCAATTCAAAAGTGACATGACTTTTCACGAAAATAATATTCACATTGATTTCTTAAGGACCATGTGACACTGAAGACTGGCATAATGCTTGCTGACAATTCAGCTTAAAATACTCAGATTAAACTCTTACTGACCCCAAATTTATAAATGCTATTGCATGTGAGTATTTTTATCTGGAAAGGAGCTAAAATATCCTCTCCATCGGCAAAAAGTGTTACAGGATCATGTGCATGTTTCAAAGGGCATCATGACACTGGTCTGTCCTCTAAACCTGATAAGCGTCCGACCCGGACTTGGCAGTGGGCTCTGGCCTTTTGCATTTGGCAGGTCAGCGAGATAAGTTGCACATGCCTAGGAGAAGCAGTTATGCAGATATTAGCTGGCAGTCAACCAGCATTCTGGGTGAGAGAGAGGATCACCAGACTAAAGAATAGACAGATTCATAGAACAGAGACTTGTTTTAACTCCTTTTCAGATTACGTTTGGCTTCACCTCCTGCAATCTTAATCGGGTAAAGACATAATGATGTCAACAGCAGTAAAACTAAAAATGTATCGAATTATTTTCCTTATATTGCTTAACAACTAAAAATCTGTGTTCACATGGTTGGTGTCTTGGATTGACAAACTGTATTTTCTAAGAGACATGATTCTTAAAATATACTGGTTATATAGCTGCTGTCAAAATACAGGTGTAAGACTTTTTTTTAGGGACAGTTTATTTATACTTTAAATTATAACTGAACTGTGTAATTTCTATGAAATATGTAATACTGTAATATTCTGCTGTGAATGTAGCCTGTAAAAGACATAAGGAATCTATCAACAGCAACTATAGACAACTAAAAGCAACTAAAGGTTTAAAGAATATATTTGTCTTTATACTTACAGAGCCTTGTCGAGCTGTTCCTGTCTTTCCTGGAGATCTTGTTTCAAGCTTTCAACCTCAACCTTCAGCTCAATGTTCTGAAAAACAAAGAGATTAAAAAAAGTCAGATAGCAATCTCATTTTAATCAAAACTAGCTCTGTAATGCAAAAATGTTTTGTTGTTGTGCTTTTGCATGTACCACATTCATTTGCAAAGAGCATGAAAAGTGCAAGTTTGGATTTTCAATGTTTTTCTGTTCAATTACAATAAACTCTATGCGATCCATGCAACAATATTTTTACTAACAGATTTGTTTTTTTAAATATTCACATTCGATTCATATTTAAAAATATTCAAAAGAAAGCTGTAAATATTTCATGGCTCTCCTCTGCTGAGTCTGCAGAGCTCTATGCACGTGCAGCTGGAGTCTCATGTGTGCGGGGAGACCTTAAAATAGAACAAGAGACGCCAACCACCTGCTATTTCTCTCTCTCCCTAACATGCACTCAAACCTGACCTCTCTACTTTTTCCTTCCCACAATGCACCAGGCCACAGCAACAGAGACTTTTTTTAACTCTCACCACCAGATACTCAATTTAGCTGGCATGAGATCAGTGCCTAGTACTTTGTGTGTGTGCTGTTTTTTTGTTGTTGTTTTAGAAATGATTCAGACACATCCTATTATAACCCTCAGGGATGTTTGCCAGCAAAACTGTGTTTGATGAATGACAGCACTCAGGAGGAGCTGTCATGTATCAGTCATTTTTAATGATTTGTGTAGCCTATATGGGTCAGTGGGACTAATATTTGTTTTATCAGGTTCATTTAAAAAGGTCAGATACAAAATACTTATACAGCATCTGTGGGCTTTGTTTGCACACACAAACTTCATTGACTATCAGTTACAAGCAGTGCTATTTTAAGTCCAATCATTTTATTTATTTAAGTACTGAGTAATATTAAATAACTCTACTACATGGTTAGGATGATTAAAGTTACTTGCATGTAATTATGCATAATGCATAATAGGAAGAACATGTTTTTTCATTACATTTGATTTTTTGGTTTCATAAATCACAGATTTCATTGTGATCTCAGACTTTAGGACTTGTATGTCACATGCAATAGAAATAAGTTTAAACATAATGATGAACTCTTTTTTTTTTTTATCTGTGTCCATATTGGTATATTAGGGTGTATTAGAATATGGACAACAGCTGTTAGACAGTGTCACCTTTACTTCCTCACAGTAACCAGACCCAACCAGAGTCATCCAGTCTACCCATAATCCAGTTTTTCCAGTGCTGATAGTCAGTTTGTGACAGCTGCAGCAGACTGCTGATCCATATTAATGTTGTTTATTTAAACATAGCCACATTTTCAGGCTGCAGTTGTTGTGCACTGCAAATGTATAGATGACTGACGGTCTGCAGGCTATTTTAGGCCTTGCATTTGCCAAGCCAGCAAAACAAATGCTGCAGTACTAGAAAATACCTGTGCAAATGCTTATTGTCACCCCCAACAGAAAGAAATTGTACTAAAACAGGGAACATTTTGTAACACATACAATGTTTCAATATAACATTACTGTATACATTTATTCTGTGTATTCATTTTCTGGATATAAATCGGTTAATGGTGGACATTTGTGGCTAATTAATGGTTGATTATTTGTTGACAAAATTAATTGGCTAACTATCCCTCAAGATGTCATGTCAACAGCTTAATTCACAGCAGTCCAGTGACACTCACCCTGCGGTGGACATCCTCACTGCTGCTGTCCTCAAATTTCTGCTGGAAACGCTCCTCCAGAAAGTAGATGCGAAGCTTGAGGCTGAAGTTCTCTTTCTTCAGGTCATTGAGGTGCTGTGAAATAGTACGGTAACCGTTAAACATGACCGCTCTTGTCACGTTAGGGTTCTCAGACCCCTCATACCTGCGCCATACTGTCTAAATCAAACCCTCACTTTACATGCAATTAAAGATATCTAAAACAAGCCAACTAAGATGTAGAAAGATTTCTAATACTACAACGACAACATCAACATAAACTGCATGAACTGCAAGTGACACACTGAGGGTCCTCCTCCTGTAAGGGGTCTACCCCCATGCACCATAGTGTGTGAAGAAGGAGGGGTGTCAAATTGATATGGGGGGGGGGTCTTTTTTTACTTTAGCAGCCACCAGAAGTATTAACTGTAAGGATTACAGGCATACTTGATATGTTAACTGATCTGGATAAAAAAAAAGATGGAGAGAGGCTTATACGTGCTAAAAATGACTGACTGCTGGTTCCATTCAACTAGATTCAACTGGATTTACAACTGCCATCCTTTATCTGACAATATTTACTAAAATTAAACCTGTTCCTCAAGTTCCTCTCAAACTGTTTTTGTTGTGAGCTTCAGTATAAATGTGCAAAAAATGAACAAAGATCTGAAATCTTTCTTAACATTTTGATTTATTAAAACAATTTTGATTCCACTTTACACAATAAATTGATCAAAATTGACATTTAAGTCAAAAAACTCTGAACTTAATAATTAAACTGATTTCTGAAGGATCATGTTACACTGAAGAACAGATTAACGGCTGCAAAAAATTCAGCCATGCAAGAATAAATTACTTCTGAAAATATATTAAAATATAAAATAATAGTTATCTTAAATTACAATGATATTTCACAATTTTACTGTTTCGATTGCATTTTTTAAATTAAAATAAACGCAATGTTAATGCGTTTAACCATAGGAGGGCAGTATGGCTCTTAACTCTGCAGAAAGTGAGCTTCAGTAAGACTGAACCATCCTGTACCATCTGTCACTGAGGAATTCTAGACTGGGATACCAACAACAGCCTCTTCGAACCAACATATATTAACAAGCTGAACACTACTGATTCACTACTTCTCAAAAAAAGGCCCATATGCTATGCATCTCTGGTGGGAGCATCTGCCTTCTGTTCCTGTGAAAAAATGTGCTTTTGTTACATGATAAATTACTGCACAAATCAATAGATGGCTTAAATAAGGAAAGTTAAATATGATTGATTTCATTACAAAGGGAAATTTCATATGCACAAAAGCACAGCAGGCTAAACTTCAAAGACTAGGATTGACAACTGGAGCCAACTAAAACTCATTAGGGACTCACACATAAATGTATTGCTCTAGGTCATTTAAACGTAAGGCAAACCCTATTCGTTCAAATCTGGATTCAGTCTTACAGACAAATGCATTTGACTTTGTTAGAGGCAGTGAGACTGGATTACATAAATGATTGCACTGCTCAGTCCGTCAGCCAGTTCTGCAGGTTTGAGGTTTTCCGTTGTGGGGGGAGAATGGGAGGTTTGACATGTTTGTAAAGAGACACATCGGCGTCTGGACTCTGTCTTTCTGTCACAGTTTGACGGGGCAGAGGTCTGACATGAGAAGGCCAAAGACAGTGAGCTTCTGTGTGCTATACTTTAGTTCAATGCACGCAATCTCCAGTGCTGACTGACTGACTGACTGACTCTTATTGACTGCTTTGATATTATGAGCAAGTTAATGGGAACTGGTTTTGAAACAGTCGCTTAAAGGATTACACATGGCGAAAAAATGCAAATGAAGGGATTTGTCTTCCATAAAAGTAATACCAGATGACAAACTGTACGAGTGATATGGAGTTCTGGTTAGAAATTAGGAATGAAAGTATATATTAATCATTACTAGAAGCCATTAATCACTATAATAACTAGGTATAAAGACAATGAGCAACAAACAGAGAAACTCAGTCAGCAGGTCCTGTGATATTTCCCAGACTCACAGTACGTATAAATCCAAGCCTTATTAATCAAATTCATCTTGCTATGATTACGATCTCTTAAAAATACAGCAGAACAGCAATAAAAGAAATGAGGAGCTTGCAATGAAGCGCATCTAATGAAGCCCGACTCGTTTTTGTTTCTGTGAAGGAATGCATTCGAGAACAGCTCTATGTCTCCCTCATTTGCATTTACTGTAGACGGTTTAACGTTGCCATGGTGCCCGGTGTCAGAGACACTAGCTGAAGTAGTCCCAAATGCTACTTCCCTTCTCTCGTGTCTTATCAGTATCCAGCAGTTTTTTGGTTTTTTTTGCAGAATAATGCAATGACAAATAGATTAAGGATTGTAACGTAATGTGAGAAGATGACACAGTGCCAAAAGACACAAACACAAATGATTTCATCTCTCTTTTTCTTTTTGTATTAACAAATGCGATCACTTTATAAGCCCCACGTCTCGTAGACAGCAGAAAGATTACACAAATAACAAATGGTTACTTTTGTGTGCTGCATATCATTTTAGAAAAATTGCTACAAATCTGATATCTCCAATACAAAAAATATATTTTTAATGTAAAGGCCAATAACTTAGAACCAGTACCAAGATTAACTTCGAGTGTTCTATCTAAATGTAAAAACAGGCAAAATGATGCATTATTCTTAATACCAGCTGATAAATGTCTTATAATAACTCATTTCATAATTCTATGGTCAAGTAATGAGCAACTGCTGAAAAATACTTTTACAATTTGTAATGAATAGATATACAAATATACACACAAACAAAGCATTAAATGTGGCAAACTAAATTGTAAATATTTCAGCTATTAAATGATAAATGGCAAGAGCAAGCACCCCTCAGCAAATGTGGGCTTTGAGCTCAATGGGGAAATGCCTTCAGATAACGCTATAAAAACATATTAAACAGCCTGATCTGCTATAAACATGCTGAACGCCTGCAACGTCTCTCATCTGATACAAATTAAATCCAGAACAAATTATTTTAACTACAATTTTACAGTTCAATAAAGACATCAATTATTTTGGACCATTTCTGTGTTTATTTGAATCTTGTAATTATGATGACCGAAGCACATGGCTGATGTGTTTGTGTGAAACTTAGCCTGACAGGCTAAGCCTGAGAGGGTTGAGAGCTCAAAGTCTGCGCTCTATTTAACACAGACATAAATCAAGCAGAAAATCAACAGTCATGGCCACTCTACACAGCCGAGAATCTACAACTACCGTTGTATCATCCCATGTAATGATTGCATTGAGTCACATTACATCTGATGGATGAGCACAGCAACAGTTCATTACTACATTTTCATGTGTTTTCTGTCCCCCCCTCCCACTTTTCCTGGGTTTTCTGAAGCTGAGCTTGCAGAGGCCCAGATACCGGAGCAAATTCCATGGGACATCCCTCTTGTTGCCATGGAGACTGACTTGACTTGCTTTCTTCTGAGGAACACAAACTATGATATTTTGAAACAAGCACATTGAATAAACAAGGAAATTCTGTGAGGTCCAAACATCATTTGTGTTATACAGAAGTTGAAAGTCTTTTAATGTTCAGTCTTTTCTTGGCATAAAAATACCACAAGGCTTCAGAAGACTGGAATTATAGCATAAGTCATGTGAATCACTTTGATGGTGGATATTTTGTTAGAAAGAAGGTCATACGGGTTTAAAATGACACAAATGAGGACTGAATTTTCAGTTTTAGGTGAACTCTTTCAAACCCTTTTTCAGTTCCCCCCTATGAAACCTCTGGTTTTTTTCCGTTCACAACTCCCCCTCTTCCTCACTCATTGGTAAATAATTTCCAGATGCAATGGCACAGGATGGTGCTAGTGGTACGTGTACAGTGGAGCCTCGACCTGTTTGCCAGCATCATACTGAGGCGAGAGAAGAGCTTTTCCACAGTCTATGCCAGGCCCACTGAGTCTAACACGCAAGCACAAGCACTCCCAGACAAACAAGAAAGCCATACGGCGGACGTACATATAAAAAAAACACACACACACTCCAACACTGCTATACAGAAAGCAGGTTCTGTATCCAAACCAGTACCCTGGCCCCCTACAGTGGGGACTACATTTTTGTGAAAAAATTGAGGTCCTTGGTATGGGCTTCAACCGTTTATTGGAGGAACAGTCGTCGTTTATTAGGCAAACTTGCCTTGGGAACTAGCACCCAAGGAGCTAATGGGATAAACGATCCCCAGTGCAAAGGTAAAGGTGTCAACAGATGTCGCAGAAACAGAGAATGATAAGACTTTTAAAATGTCTCTTCTGCAAACCAATGTGATCAAAACAGAAACAGTAAGTATTCTGAAACATTATTGCAATTTAAAATAAAACTTATTTCTGCGATGGCAAAGATTAATTTTCTATCAGTGTCATGTGATTCTTTAAAAATGCACAAGAAACTTTTTTTATAATTATTATTAACAGTGAAACCAGTTGTGATTGTGAATGAATAGAAAGTTTGACAGAACAGCATTTATTTAAAATCATCTGTAACATTATAAAATCCTTGCAGAATAAAAATTGGTGCTGTCAAACAATTAATTGCATCCAAAAATGTTTTACAATTGTAAATAACATGTATACTGTTCTCAGTTATTATGTGTAAATGCACACACTTACAGTTTATACATTTATATTATTTTATTGTATATTATATGAATATATATAATATGCAACCCTAATATTTTTCTGAAATATATACATTAGGGATGCACTGAAATGAAAATTCTTGCCCGAACAAAATGAAACACTGGACCGAAGGCTGAATACCGAACATTTTCCGCATTTTCCCCATATATTTTGCATAAATTAAATAGCATACATGTGCTTTTTACTGTTTTGTCTAGCTTTTCAAAGAAAAACAACAATTTAATAATATTTACCTAAACACTAAACATTTCTTAAATATACTTACATCTATACCAACAAAGCACAATTTAACTTTAAATTAATAAACTAGCAAATAATATTTTGGGGCTCATTTTGAGACCCCCTTTTTGAATCAGCCATTTATTTTTTTTACTGTACAAATGAATCCAGCCTGGCTGAGCAGAAGATAATTATTTTGAAAGATTTAAAAATATTACAGATCCCAATTGGAACACTACAGTGTTATAATAAATGTATTAGAGCTGCTGTAATTATTATTATTGTCTTGCTTGTATCATTTTATTTAAAACATGCATGATAATATTACTGAGGAGCTGACTAGTAACACGTTTAATGCAGATTTGGACTTTGAACCCTGGCTAACAAGCAGATGCACCGTGAGCTCCTGCAGTGCTGTCTGAACACATGCAATCCATGCATGAAAACTTTTTTTAGAAAAATATAACGGTCTGCACTTTATTTAATAATCAGTAGCCATTTGTTAATTCAGTCATTATACAGTAATCAGCAACAGCCACCCTTCCTCTTCTCATCGTGGACATGAGACGCAGTGCTAGATGGTCTCTCACTGTCAGTTCTTGTAATGATTGTAACATTATTCTCAGACACTTTAGAATGCTTTTACACTGTGCCGACAATTTTACTGCATTAGCGCAATTGTCATAATTTACGCAGTCTTTTCAGCCGAACATAGCTATTTTGCTATTTTTGGCCGAACAATTTCAGTTGCCAAACATTCGGTGCATCCCTAATATACATGTATGTGTATGTGCATTTATAGAACATAATTACATAATAAATAATATACATACACACTCATATATTAGGTAAGCAAAACTGTTATTTTGGATGTGATTTATCGTGATTAATCGTTTGACAGCACTAAACTTCTTTAAAAAAAATCTTACTGAAAAGGTATTTGAACGGTAGTGTAGGTAGTCTAAGAAACCAAAAAGACCCTAAAAACATGCAAACCTTCCAGCTGCTTTCTTTGCAGTAACTTCTAAAGGAAATGAAGTTAGAACATCACATCCTGGTGCCATTTATGCATCCAAACCACACATTTTAACAGTGAGATTACTTTTCAGCTTGACACGGAATACCAGACTAGAGCTTTCTTGGCCAAAGATCTGATGCTCCTGCCGGAGTTCCCCGGCCCTTGCAGGGTTGTGATATGTTACCCAGGGAAATGTGGACGTCCCTGGGCATGGAGTGTGACGGATGGCTCTCAGCGTTGAGCTCCAATCCACTCAGCAGACCGATATTCCCACTGAGACCCTGGGCCTGGGCTGCGAAATGATCAAACTACACAAGATGACTTATTCTAATCTCCGACTTTGTCTGTTAATTTGTTTACTCACATCTTTCTTCCTTTTGCTAAATTCCAATTAATGCTAAGCTCTTCGATGTGAAGGAATACATCATACATCATGCCTTCGATGGCAGCACATATTACATTCTGATAGAAATCAATTCATTATTTCCACATCTGTTTTCAGTAATGAGAGGAAGGACACTAATCTGAGTTTTAAAGAAAGATTTAGCTCCACAGTCAACAACATAAAGCCATCAGAGAAAACAGGGATCACTTCATCATGCTGCAGCTAGTCTTTGATTCTTTCAGGAAATCTTAACTTTTAAGCTTCATGTCCATGTTTGATGTCTGGGAGACCCAGAAGCCATTTTGCTAACTTAAAGCATACTTAATATTGGTCCTAATATCCTCATTTTATGATGACTGATTATAAACTACATGTGATAGCATGCTTTAAAACAAGGCATACTATATGAAAGCTGCATGCAGGTGTGTTGAAGGTTTTCTTTGGTCATATTCTCTCCATTTCTAGGAGAAAAAAAAATGTATATGAGAGAAACAGAGCAAATTAGGGGGAAAGCAGAGAGATGGGAAGTTGTGCCAAGGTGTTACTGAACTGGCAGAAGATCCATACCCTGGCACTTTCTCGCACTTATTGCTCTCTTTCCATCTCTTGTGTCATCTCATCTGTCAAAACATATTCAGAGGTATGAGTTCTGAGTTCCTGCCAGGAGAGGAAGTGATCTCAACATTTCTAGTGGAAATGGCAATAGAGAAAAAAAGCAGTGGGTGCAGGTAAGTTATAACAGGCTTCATCTATGCCAGAGATTTACAGGCAGGTGCAGCTGACTCAGCCGGTGAAGGTCAAGTATGTATTGGGACCATTTAGAATAGGAAACATTGAACCTTAGACCTTTTTCTTTGTATTTTCTTCATTTTATATTACTTATTATGTGTATTATGACTGACTTTTTACCACAATGTTTTATAACAATGTTTTTTTGTCATTTTAGTTCATTTCATTTTTTGAAAAGTGCACTGGTGTTACAAGGTATACTTTAATTTAGCATGGATGCATTAACAAAAAAAAATCAATTTCAAATAAATGCAGCTTTTTTCTGTTTTACTAAAGATTCCTATAAAAATGTATTCACAAACATGCTAAGCAGCGCAACAAACAAGTGATAAGAAGAAATGTTTCCTAAACCAATCAGCATATCAGAATGATTTCTGAAGAATCATGTGACACACAACACTGGGGTAATGATGCTGAAAATTCATTTTTAAATATACTAAAAATAGAAAATAGTTATTTGAAATGTTTTAAATTATTTTAAAAGCTTTTTAAGCATTAGAGGCATCTTTAAAAAAACAATACAAATGTAATAACACCAACAATAGTGTTTTAATTTTCTGTACCACATTATTGATTCTAATGAAATAAATAAATGCATACATGCATACACAAACTTACAGAATTTAGCATTACTGATCAAATCTGGAAAAAATTATGCACCATAATACAATGCAAGCAAACAAGCACATTTGCAAAGCATTGAATAAATTCATTAATTACGCATTTTGCTCATACAAAACTGTTCTACTAAGAGATTTTGTCACTGTATGGTCCAACAAGATTTTGCCATTTGTAGCCAAGAAACAAACAAGCTATCAGCTAATTATGTCTAAGTATCTCATATCAAATTAAAAAGTCACTTATTATTATTTTTATGTACACATAAAAGTCACTATAAAGCAAATCAAGTCACTGTGATCACACCAGCCCTCCTAAACGAAGTACAACAAAAAGCGACTGAGATTGACTACTGTGTCATAAGCTATCCAGTGAGGCATTTTCCCAAGCAAACCGTAAACACAGCGAACGAGACCTCCTCTGCGACAGCATTTCATGTTACAGGCTGAATTCTGTTTGGAAGAAGCAAAATAAAACACTGGTTTTTCGATCGCACTTCAAAGACCAAATCTGCCTTTAATTCAGCGTGTTTATGGTGGGACTAAATTATGGGATCAAGTTCAACCAGCTCCGAAAACCGCTGCCAATTGTCATGGACATTTAGCATTGGATGCTATTGTCCATGTGTGACGTACAACACAATTTCCCCTCGAACTCTCTTTGTTTTCTGTCTATTTCTTCTTAACATGATTGGGAAAGTTGCTTCGAATCAAACGGAGCTCGGAAACAAAGAGAGCAGTCATTCTTGAAAACCAGATCATGTGAAAAAAAGCCAACAACCAGACCTCCACAGGTCACTGCAGTCTTCCAGCATCTGTCTGTGTAGATTCACTCACTAAAAAGAGAAATTACAGGCCTTTGAAATATAGACAAAACAGATTTCTGCAGTTGGAACAAATGTGTCCTTTATAGCTGACCTGGGTGCAGTGTCCGTTTTCAGCTTTTAAACACTGCGACTAGAGAATGCATTTGGTTTAGAAGTGCAGGTCCTGGATTTCAAAAATAATAAAATGAATACAGTATATTAAATGATATATAAATGGCAATATACAAGAACAGACCTCGCTTTAAAGTACTTTAGGACCACAAAGGATTTATAAAGAGAACATGCTGATGAACATGCTCAACAAGCTCATTGTACACGTGTACATAAGAAAATCCATGACAGATATTGAGAAATACATAATATAAGCATAGGATGATGGTTACTGACATATTTCAATTATACTTGCCATATATCATTATACATAATTTCAGAGCACTACTGTCAAACACTGAGCACTTAACTGAACAACAGACCATCTCCATCTTTCGTGGCTTCCCTCTTTCAAGCTTTTATGAGAATCAGCGGTCAGCACATTCAGCCAAGCGCTTCTTGCTTTTGCCACAAAAATCAACGGTTTTTTTTTTCATTTGACTTGAAATGCAACAGTGCATACTTTCATGACGGCACAGAGAGAATCTTTCACACTTGCACAAAAAAAAAAAAATTTTTTTTTTTTTTGTATTTAAAATGTTATGGTCCTATGCAAATTTATATGATTCTTATTTAATATTTAAGCTTTAGATAAAAAAAAAAAAAAAAAAAAATGCATGGTATTGAGATTCAAGTAGTTCATAATTAAAAAAAAAAAAGATCTTAATCTGATTTATTCTGTCTCAGTTGTATGCTAGGAGAAGTGGAAAAACTCTCTGAAATCCAATTAGACAGAGTAAGTCAACCCCCGGCATTTCCTGACCAGCTAAATGTTTGATTATGGCCTTAAAATATCAACAAGAATAACACAAACACACTGGGGCAGGAGAACCGTACGGACTCAGTGCGGCTCCATGACTCTGAGCCTTGCTCTTCTTAATTTTACCTTCCTGACAAATTAAATAAACGTTCATCTGGTTCGCATTACTGGCGCATTACCGATAATTGGAGTGGTATTTACAAACACGGCTATTCCATCCTCCCAGGCCTGTCGTGGCCCACCGTTCCTACAAATCCAGCCAGAACTCATAACAGCCCTGAGCTTCCACCACACAGTATCATCCCCTGAGCTCTGAGTGCTTTAACAAGGGTTTGATGGTTCAATTCTTGTATTTCATAGGCAGTTAGAATATTTTCACAGGGGGTATAAGGGCACTCGAGTTAGCTCATTAAAGCAGACGTTAGGTATATTTTCAAAATCGGATTACGGCCTCGCCTGAGAACATGCAGGCCTGTGCGTTTGATGTCAAAACTGGACCGGGATCTCAAAATATGATCTCACAGCTTTTAAGTTTCCCCTAGGAAAGAGTGCCCCTGGTGAAATTAGTATTATTACCATTCCAAACTACCACGCCGGAGCGCAGGCACGGCACAGACAGAGAAACTAAAGAACATTTGAGCTCTGGCAAGATGTCAGAAAATGTAACTGCATAAACTGAAAACCTGAGTGGGCCAAGGAAACAGAAGATGGAATGAATGAGAAAACCACCAAATACTGGAACAAAACAGAGTTGTTTGAAGCAACAGCAAAACATCTGGAGAAGAAACAGACTTAAAATTTATTAAAAAAAAAAAAATTAGCCTAATTCTGCTACACCCAAAATTAACAATAAGCCCGCTAAATGTGAGGAAAATACAACAAAATGAAATAAAAATTTATATTTACATATATAATTGTAAAAAAATAAATTATATACATATACATATATATATATATATGTAAACTTTTCAAATATATATTTACTATACTTTACAAAATGATTTGCCTAAAAAAAGGCAAACGCAGATAATTTATCAATTAATATTTAATTTTGAATTAGTGCTTAAATTAGCCCGATCGAGATCCAAAATAAAAGTTTTTGGATACATAATATAT
This sequence comes from Enteromius paludinosus, assembly GCA_032361165.1. Lineage (NCBI taxonomy): Eukaryota > Metazoa > Chordata > Actinopteri > Cypriniformes > Cyprinidae > Enteromius > Enteromius paludinosus. Next base: position 1,788,836 of record JAUMHQ010000032.1, on the reverse strand, counting down.
GTGTTTGTACTGTATATATTTTTGTGTATATATAAACACGCATACATGCATGTACATTTTCAAGAAAGACATTATGTTTATGTTAAGTATATTTATAATAAAGTATGCATGTTAATACACGCAAGTTCCACAAACATATTAAAAGACGTTATCAGTCAAAAAAATTAAGCCCTGAAAAAGAAGGTCCACATAATTAACCATTTCTTTGTGAACATTACTGTATGAATAGCAATACAGAAGATGAATACAAACTAATACATAAAACAGTTTTTGGTTTTTTTGTTTTTGCTTCAAACCCACTTTTGCTTTGTAGAAGAGACCCAAAGGCAGTCAGTGGGTCAGAGCGTAGTTGTGTGTCACAAGCCTGGCCTAAACTATATGCTCCTATTTATACAGTGACTCACTACACTGATATATGAGTGTTGGCATACACAAAAGACAGGTTACATTTAATTAAGAACAGTTCGCTTCATGATTTAAAAGCTGATCTTTCTGTCATTCAGGAATCTGACCACAGCTCATTTATCATCTGAAGTCTCATTAATTCTGTAAATTTGAATGTTTATTCATTTTTCATCCAGCTCTGCCATGCAATTTGGCCAGCGACTGTCAAGATTTACAGAGTACAGTTTGCTTTGCTGGTTCTTTGACCTTAGTTAATGTCTTTGCTTTATTGTACAATAATTGCGGCATTAGGTCTGCCACTAAGTGCTGAAGCAATTCATAAAAATATGGCTTTTGCCCCTCCCTGCAAATTTTTGTTTGTAATTGGTCCCATATGGCCTCAAGGAATAATGAAAAAACAGAAATGGAGACAGGGGATCCAAAAGTAGACCATTGCAGTGAAAACATTTCTATTTTCATACATTTTCATAGCAAATCATATAGAGGTATTTTTAGTTATTCAATTTTGAATATAAAAATAAGTAAATTAATTCAGAATTACATTAAAGTAAATTTACATTTCCTATTCATTTCATGCATTTCCTTTCATTTTTTTTCCAAAACGTAAAACCTCTGTTTTCTTACAGCTTTAAATTAAATTTTGAATCCTGTAGTTGTATGTGGATTCAGACATTTTTTTAAAGAAGGTAATTAATAATATAAATATTTAAAAAATTCAACTGATTTTTTAAGGTATTTTTTAAATTAATGAACATGTATCAATTATGTGCAGTTTTTTTCAACAATACATCAAAATGCAAATAATGTAAATAATGCTTTAATCTGTAGTTACTTAGTTAGCATGTGACAGTATCAAAATTTTTATCAAAGTAATGAATTACATTACAAAAACTGGTTAAAAAGATAATAATAATATAAACGAAGCCTAATCCTACGTTTTTTTGCCACTTCACAATGCAACCAATTACACAACATAATAGGGGTGATTTGCGAGGATTCAGCAAATAATACAGTAGAAAACCCTGAAACACAGACATGGTGCAGATTAGATCCAACGCTACATTTTCATCATCAACCATGACTGTCTCCATAATTTACACAGCATGATGGCTCTGTCCCTCTGATGCAGACCACTGATTTACTACAAAGATCTGGCTCAAATTAAGCTGTCTGGCCACGGTTCTCTCACTGTATGCTTGATAGTGCTGCTGATCAGTGAGAGTGTGGGGGAAAAGGAAGAGGAAATGGGGTCAGGGGGTGGATCATATATAAGCTATAGTTACACAGACCAGTAGAGGGCAGTGCAAGACACTCACGGTACTACATGCGCTTTCCACAGCCCAAAAGTAAACAAAAAACCTCCCACACAAGATTCATAATTTTTAACGTTTCCTCCCGACCTCCTCCTTCCATGTTCTACATAGCTGCTATATTGGAAACGAAAGCAATTTAGAGAGACTGTATCAAATATCACTCACATGTCAGAGAATAATAACCCAACAATCCAGATGAATTTGAGTGAGATGACAGAAATAAGTAAAAAAAAACAAAAATCAAAAGATAGCTTTCCATATGCAAGGATTGGAAGCGAAATACCACATGTAAGCGATTATACCAGTTCTGACTAAGCAGATATGAACCAGGAGGCAACGTTATCCAGCATGCTTAGTAATAACACTGAAATGATAACCTACAAAAAGCCTAAAAAGTGTCTCAGTATATAACACTTATCTCTATTATTTTGTGTATTTCCTCTACTGGGCTTGTTTTAGTAAGATTTAGCAATTAAACCCTAAGTTATTTGACATTAAGAAGACATGAAGAGCAAAAAAAAAGCATGCATGCTTTAAGGCATGTGTTGCTCATCATGCAGAAAATGTTGACCTATTTTCTATCTAAATAAAGCTTCAATGAAGTGCACAGAATCTGAAGAAAGACTAAACAAAATCTTGTTTGTCCATTCAATCTTCAGATTTTTTCCTTCTTCTTTCTCACATGGACTCCATTGCCTTCTGAATTTTGCAACTACTTGCTGAAAGGTACATGGAGGGCCAGGCCACAATGATCAGGTCTTGACTGAGCCTGTCAGAAAAACACTTCAGCCAAGCCTTCAAAATAAGGGCAAAACAACAGATTAGCTATTGTAATTTGTCCTGAGGTTTTAATAGTGCACCAGCCATCTTTTATATAAATTTAAATAGCCTTTGTGGTTGGTACCAAAAAAAAAAAAAAACAGGCAACCATATGCTTTCAATTTCTGAAATGCAGCAAAAAGGCTTTTTGAAAAAGCGCATTTTGATTTTTTTTCTTTAACTCTTCTACCTTCCAATCACACCCCACCAAGTTGTTTGACAGTTACAAATTATATTCTGGCAGATTCATATTCCAAGCTAGTGTGGAAAAGATCTCTTCCAGATCTGTGGAATATAGGCTAGAGGCCGACTGTGTTCAATAACACGAATGTTTCAACCATGGAGAAACTATCACTTCTCATTTAAATCTCACATACACAACAACACAAATAAAACACAGATAGTGGACAGAAAATGTACCCGATAAGTAGAAAAACATTAGAACAACGTATCAACACAAATGACCTGTTTTGTATGTATATGACATGTATATATGTAAATATTGCAAATTATAGGCCTACAGGGCAGTTTTTTTTACTTATTCAAATGGTTCAACATTGTGAGCCATTTATTAAAGTTTACATAAAATATAAAAGAATTTGTTAATGTTATATTTCAAAAATATAATAAATACAATGCATAAAAATATTGATTTGAAAGATTAGCGAAAAACGGGTCAGTTCCAACTACAGCAGTTCTGAGAAGCATCACATGAGATTTCCTCATTAAAACGCAGTGAATATGCAGATTTATGAAAATGAAGCTGCGGAAAAATCTGAGTAACTCAGATTCAAATTAAGTGGGTCATAAACAACAGCTAACACAACTTTACAATTTTGTTATGGAGTACTGATATGTCTTAAGTGGACTGTGATCTTCTTGTTTGGTTTCTTCATAAAATGTTCTTCACAGAACACAAAACCCCACAACACTCCAAAACCTTTCACACAGGCCTTTTGTAATTGAAGGTAGCAAGGCTGAAGTTATATCACAGTAATAATAGGCTGGCTCCCTTCCCAGAAAGCATTTCGCATACAGATAAACCACAGCAGCGTGTGTACAGCAGACATTCCAGATCCTGCTCTGTCCAGAGTGTGTTTTCTGGAAATCACATAAAAAACACTACAAAAACCATATGAAGGTTTACTCGGCTGTGTGCATACACACATAGCTGTTGGGACTCCTGATGGATTCCATTGTGTTTACTGGACAACAGCACTGGTAAATTTGATTAGACAGGACAACGAGCTGAAAGAACATGTCAATAGTGATGTTGTTCACAATCTGGCATTCCCAAAATGAATTAGGACAGCTTGATGGCATATTAACATGTCAGAACTGGTACAAGGAGCGATTAGCTACGCACCAAGAGAATGGTTCTGATTACGCTAAAAAACCAAGTACAGTATTTACATCTGTGTTTTAAGCAAGCCCTAAAACTAGTTCACTTGTTCAGCGTATCTGCAGGGCAAACGCCAAAGATCTACATTCTCAGCACAGCGAAAACCAGTCAGAGGCCTGACAAATGGCTTTCACAGGCTTGCAGTTGCATGCAAAAGCTTATTTTGAGGGAAGCGAAAGTAAGCACCTACCTGCTCAAACTCTCTCAGGCTATGCGTCTGCAAAACAGAGCTCTTCTCAGCGTCATCACTGGAGGAATCTGTTAAAATACAACCAACAGTTAGATGTTATAGAAAAAGTTAATGTGACAAAATATTTGTGAAGAAAGAGGGGGGGGACTGGATGCTGTGGGCAAAAAGATGTAATTATATCCAAAAGATATAATTTGGAGATATAATATTTTGTTTCTAAAATAAAAAAAAATAAAAAATATTATTTTTGTTTTTGTTATTATTATTAGAAGTAGTAGCAAGAGCAGTATTGTTGTTATTGTTATTAATTTTAAAAAAGATAATAAATTAAATTAATTAATAAGTAATTAATAAGTTTATTTTATTGTCATGTCAGCATTAAAATTATACATTTATCTCAAATATATATATTATAACATATTATCATATTATTGTTGTTGTTATAAATATTATTTATTTTATTGCCATGTAGCATTAAAGATAAACAAACATTTTATATTATCATATTATATTATATTATATATATATATATATTTTTTTTTTTTGCATGCACATATCTGATCTATCTTATACAAACATTCACATCCTTCAGAGCAGAACTGTGCCAAGCCATTACAAAAAATAAAAATAATTAAAAAATGATGTGTTTTTGCCCCAGCACGAGAAGAAGAGAGCACCTACAGGGCATAAACACAGAAACACTGCCAAGGCCCAATCTTCTTGCAGTTCTTTAAACCCATGGCATGGCCTCATTAAAGCTTATTAAAGGACTTTTATTTAATATGTGCCAGTGATGTGTATTGGACGTGTGCCTGGGGGTGTATTGGAGACGAGTGCATGGCACAGGTCTGCTGTACTACACATTTGCCAGAAAAATGTCAAACACACTCAACAGCAAAGTTTTCTGGAACTTTTACTTAAACATAATTAAGCTGTAACCTTTATGTGTTTTTTTTTGTTTTTTTTTTGGTGATTTAATCCTTTTGAAAGAGTTTGAGTCACTTAATATCCAGGTTGAAGCAACAAAGCAGACCGACTGCTCTGATTTTTTCAAAACGTCACTGCCACAGGTTTTTGCAAACTCCAAAGTTGTTTTGGTAAAATCTGGGTTAGTTTATTAAAAAGGCAGTGAATTTACTGCCTGAAAGAGCTACATGTGAGAGTTAAGAGGATAGTTCACACAAAAAAAACTAAACTCATCATTTATATACCCTCAAGCTGCTGTAGTATTTTCATTTAACAGAAGAAAAGAAATTATATAGGTTTGGAACGACATGAGGGTGTTTTTGGGTAAACTATCCCTTAGCACATCATAAAGTGACATTTGTGCAACTGTATTGTGATGTAGCTTTAAATAATATCTCACCATTTAGTAAAATGGAAGATCTACCAATGAATTTAATGTACTTACCGCCCATGTTGATCATGCTCTTCGGCCGGGCCGCTTTATGTCTATTATAGTGTCTGAAAAGTACAAGAAAGATTTATTTTTACCTCTTGTATCAGTTTAATCTGTTTACAGCATTAGATAAATTCAGGCCCATATACGTTTTTAAGGTTCCAGCCATATTTACAGAAGCAGGCTGAAATTTGTTATATTTCTATTTCTGGTTTTAGCGAGAAGAGTTTCACACACCTTTTAGTCTTTTAATGTTATCTGAGTGATAACAGCAAACCTGATTTTGGTCTGCTGTCTGCTTCACATTTGTTTATCGATGACAAGTAGTCTAGTTTTTTTTACGATCTTACACAAAAACAGCTCTTATCTAACAGACATGATGCTGTAAAACTACACTGAAATGTTGGTATCTGTTGGGACAGCACAGTCAGTTGTACTACTAATACACATTATTTGGGCTTCTCTGATAATTACATATTCGATTATAATAACAGGGTATATCATTTTGCATAATGATAATGCCTATACGAGCTGTGGGATAACACCAGTTTGATAAAGTAGCTTTCTACTTCAGTCTGCCCCATTCTTTGATACACAAAGAGTTCCTAGTGCTTTCTGGGTGTAGCTCCTCTAAACATTAATATTTAACTTCCTCAACACATTCTTATTGATTGGTGCCCACTGACTCTAAAACGCTGCTCAGATTGCAAATCATCAGCACAAATGGACACAAGGACATCTGAGACAGACTCATCTTACACATGCACTCAGTGCTTGAGTGCTTGGCTTATATTCGAATGATATTGATTTTGTAATTGTATATTCTAGCAGGCTTCAAACTTTTTTTCAGGCAAAGAAACCCTTGGTTTTAAGCCAAGCCTAAAATAACATCCATATAGTACCACATTACAATTATGTATTTAAATAGCCTACCATTTAAAAAGCATGAGATTTTTTTAGGACTCTTATGCTTACCAATGCTGCATTTACTCATTTTATTTATAAACAGTAACAAGATAAAATATTATTTATATAACTTAATTTAGTGATTAAATGTAATTAATTTTAATTACATACAAATTTTTAACGTACTTGAAAAAAAGTCAACAGCCATTACTCCAGTCTCACTCTAATATGCTTATTTGCTGATCACAACATATATTAACATATCAATGTTGATCACAGTTGTGCTGCTTAATATTTCCTGCAATTTCCTGCAGTTGTCATGAGACAGCTAAGAATCAGCTGTTTCTTGCTGCACTGGTAAATAGGGAAAATTTTAAGTAAGTGACAGTCTAATAGGATAATAGGGTAAGCTCTCCCATGCTCACATGTCTCAAACATCACAAACACCTGACTGTAATACAGCTTTTAAATGGCCAATTCACTAAGATGTAAATTGAATTTGACACATAAACAAATGCATGCTTGTCCAGAAGCAACATGCTGTAAATGCACAAATGTTTGCGTTGCTTCTTAGCACTTTTTTAATATCATGTTAATTGTTAAAAGTCTCTTATGCTCACCAAAAAAATTCCCCCCCCAGGATTTTTTTTCTTTTGAATGGTCCATCAGGTCCATTTGCTGCTTTACTGACACCAAATCAGATTACTTCTAAACTGTTTTAACGTTTTATCAAAGAAAAGAAAAAATCTCTTAAGTACGCCCTAGGGTACGTCTACCTTCACTTGGCAATCATCTAATTAAAAATAAAAATCTATTTGAAACCCATTTCAATTTACCACTTGACATAACAAATGCAATGCTTATTTTTTGGTTTGAATACAAAACATACAGCCAGCAAACGTTCACACATGACATTAGTCTTCCTATTATCACATATTTCACATCCAAACTATATATCTCTGGCTACTTCCTACATTCCCATAAGATGACAAGTATGACACGTGAGCTCTTAACACCTATCAGATAAATGGATTCAGATACAGGCCAGACAGTAGTGTGATAGATGGAACTCTATAATCTCCTCCCTTTGATGTGAGAGACAAAGAAGCAGGCACCTAATTAACATGATCCATATCAAACCACTTAAAAGATCTCAGAATCTCCTAAAAGCCAAAGACCATCAAATTATTACCCCACTGAGAGCCGACAGACAGAGGGCTCAGCACTGAAAAGGAACACAAACAGATGGTCTTCCACACACAGCTGACTGAGGGCGCCAATGACTTTACCATGTTGGTACGATCCACACACTAAGGTGTGCATATCACGGGGGATGGGCCTATGCTAATGAGCTTCTAACGTTCCTCTTTGTTTCTCTAAACAGCCACCATTGCAGTAAGATTTTCCATGAAGAAGGAAACATTAAAATTCGGCTTCATTGCAAACAGACAAAACATACCCAATAACTCCCTGAGTCATGACCACCTGCTCTAGGTCACTCATAATCACACTAGTGGTCAGCTGAGACACAAACTCCCCCACACTGACAAATGGTGTGCTCAAATGTGAATGCTGTTTGAACAGTGGTATTGCTTAAACCGAGGGGCATAGTTTAGTGTTCCCATGCGTTCGGAGTTGCATAAACATAAATATCATTAAAAGAACTTTCTGTACTTCGTTTACTCATGAAAAGTGTACCAATGTAATGATTTCAGCTTTATGATGAGGTAAACCAGACGTTGTACTCCCACATTTTTCAAATTACTGCCAGTTATGCCTGGATTCCAACTCAGCAAACAAATCCCAAACACAACACAACAAAATTCCTCAAAAACAGAAAGCAAGCTGTCTTTTATTCTGAAGTATATGTTTCCCGCTCTGTAAGAGGTGAATAGCTTACCTGCCACGATACAGAAATCCACTCATCTTTGCGACATCCAAACCACACGAAAGTTGAAAAAGAACAGACAGGAACAAACTCAGCTTCTAAAGAGGGAAAAAGCCAGACTCTCCTCTGTGGCTCTGATCTCAATCCAGTGTTTTAGTGAAGAAATCTTCATTTCCAGAGACCATGGCTGGTTAGGAGTCCAACCAAACACAGACACACACACACACACACAGACATGCAGGGCAAAGTTGCTATTTCTCTCTGGACGGCAGGCTGGAGACGGTCATTTGACGTGGCATGGCCAGACCGGGAGTCAGCGCAACACACACATACAGGGTTGGTAAGTGGTAAACAGCACAGAGGTGAAGGTACACACACAGAGCACCACTAGCTTGCCCTGAAAGAATGATCTGTTCGTGCACGCTCAAAGACAGGTTTCTCTGAGTATGTGTGGGGAGGAGGGTGTGTGCGTGTGGTTTTCAACTACCACATTGGGCCTTCCTGCCCAGGCTTGAGGAGCATCCTTTAAGTTGTAAATGGGCTATTCGCCCCTAGCTGTTACTATCTGTGAGCTGAGAGGAGGGGCCAGGAGAGAAGGACACAGGCTCAGACAGGTCTGTAGGTAAAACACAGCATTTAAGAAGATTATCTCTTGCTGCTGAAGATGAGGAATCTGAAGTACAAAGACTCTGAAGTTAAGTCAGCTGCAAAAAGCAGACAAAAATAAATATATATAGCACAGCCATAACTGTGAGTCTCTGTCTTGTTCCATGATGATTTATAAAATCCCTTGTGTGTGTGACTAAACTCAAGGAGACTGAAATGGAAATTGCATCACATGTTTTCCAGGGGAGTGGCTGATGAGTTGCCTAACAGTTTAGAGAAATATTCACATATTCATTCTACATACAGTCTCGCTGAGAAATCAAGTGATATGACATTTTATGAAAGTTAGAATGAATACTGTGAACACACTTCTTTTGAAGGATAGTTCAGGCAAAAATTTAATGTTTGCCATTATTTATGTACTTATATTCTCATAAAAGGCCAAACTTATTAGGCTTTTCTATTTTCGGAGATCAGGGACGAACGTTTCCAAGCTTCAAAAGGGAGACAAAAGCTCCAAAATAGTATCTTAAATTATAGTATTTTTATTTTAGTTTTTAATAGATATTTTCCTTTTAACACAACCTTATTTTATTTAGTTGTAAAAGCAGCCTTTTACTTTTTTTTGTTTATATGTATCTCATATTTCTTTTTATTTTAGATTAATTTGAACTGCGGTTTTAAGGTATTCCGCAGTCAAAAAATGAGGCCAAAAGTAAGGTTGTTACAGAAAATGTTTCCTTCCATCATAATTCTCAGCATTTATGAGAGTTCATGACAGAACTAGCAATGTCAAATTCACGAATGAATCATTCTTATAGAGTCATAAAAAACAATCTGAATGATTAGCTCACAAAACAGGCTAATTCAGTCTCAAGTTCAAATTGGCTTTATAACCAATTTGTACATATTCATACGAGGTGCCAAATTTGTGCTAATTCGTATAAATTCGTATGATCTCACCCAGTGATGGGTTTAGGGGCAGGGTTAGGTTTAGGTCATTCGTACAAATTCATACGAATTGGCAACTCGTAAAATACATACGATTTAGCAAAAATCTAATTTGTACGAATTAGCCACCTCGTAAAATATGTCGATCATCATTAAAGTGATGCTTCATCCAAAAAATGAAAAAGAAAAGCCACAATTTATTCACCCTTCACTTGTTTAAAACCTGTATCAGTTTCTTTCTGAGGAACACAAAAGAAGATATTTTGAAGATCGTAGGTAACCAAAAAGGTGACGTTAGCCATTGAGTTACATCACATTTTTGGTCCCATTTAACAGTTCACTGGAGGATCACCAGTAAATAATGACTTAAATAATAATCTGTGCCCATCAGAGAACATCTAAAGGTGCTCAGGGAAATTGCATTTGAAAAGTAAATAACAGCCAGTCGTGAATTTTCCTCTCTTTATGACATAAGGGTCGATAAATGATGACATAATTTTTATTTCTGACTGAACTGTCCCTTTAAATGAAGCTTCTCTAAACAGTTATGTCACATTTTTTTTCCAAGGTACAGACTGACTCCAAAAGCAGAGCGAGAAATGCCATTCAGGCATGTTACATAATTGCAAAATCTTCCCCCAGTTACATTGGAAGCGCCTGCTAACTGTTCATCATCATGTGTTCATAATCAGCTACATTTTATTCCTTATTAAGCCTGCCATTAGTCTTCTCTCAGGCCTGGGAAATGGCACGCATTGCTCTTTCAAGACAAGCCAACGAGCGACTGTGTTTGGACTCTCTGAGAGGTTTCTTCTCAGCTCGACAGAATGATTAAAGATGCTTTGACATTCAAGGAGAAAACAAAACTGAAAACAGATAAAGAATACTAAACGTACAAAAGGAATCACACTAAAGCTAAGTATATTTCCCATAACAGCGAAAGAGGTAGTGTATCTAACCCAGAAGCCACGGTGACCCTGTAATTACCACTGAGACTGCACTATGTTCCCACCCTTCAATCTGAAATCCCTGTGTTTGAACAGCTGCCCAGGACCAGCTGCTGGATGTACGACGAACGGAGAACCACAAGTCACACAGGACTCTAGAACTAAACCACAAACAGCCCATTTCATATCAGAAAAGTGGATTCTTTCATAGTGAGCACTTTGCCTTGGAGCAGGTGATCCTAACAGCTATTACATCACTACATCCAGTATTTTTATAGACCATAAACATATAGCAACAAAGCACCCTTTTATCCCATAATATTTTTAAAACATAATGTGGGTGAAATTTTTTCAAGCATTAAGATGTCTATGACCTCACATGTTATGGTTACATTTACCGACCATTACATGCTATGTAAGCAGGGCCGGCTACGGCTATTATTATTTAATCATTCCACTGGTGGAATTGTTCATGCTTCTATGTCTTGTATATAATGAATTTGCAGCACTGACAGGGAAATTCTGGGTTGCCATATGTGTAGAATGAATCCCAGGCAATCCCTGTACTGGCTGATTAGAAACAGGACATGTCCTTCATTGTATATATACGTCTGTGTGTAAGGGGGAGGGAGGCGATGGACTCCGTAATTAACTCTGTCACATTTTTACAAGCTGTTAATGAAGTTGTATAACTCCTACGATTCCTTGCTACACGTCCATCTGCGAACGTAGAATTAGAAGCAGACACACTATTATGTCAATTACAATTAGTAAACCATTAGGAGGCAGATGCAATGCTAAGAAAGTCATTATCACAGTCATTTTAACATTCCTGCTCATCAAGCACTGAAAATATTAACAGAAGTAAAATGACATAGAGATAACCTCAAACAGCTGCTTGCACATATGCTGTAGCATTTACTAGCAATCTTGAGAAGGAAACAAATGTGCCTGAACACATATTTTGACTACGAACATTAGTTATGTCCTGTAACAGCTGTGGTTTACTCCTAGTTTACATCAATAATGTCATTTAGATAGAATCTAACGGTCAGATACAGAATAACTGACATAACAATAATGAGGAAGAATTTTCTCAAATGGCAGTTAAATACGGTTAAATTATGTTCACTGTTTAAACCGAATCTTGAATAACTACACTTAAAATAATTTAAAATTAATATATTTTGGAGCCTTCAAGTTGGAAATATCACATTTACGAGATCTAAGCACATGAAATATGAAGCAAAGCTAGAAATGATATTAAAAAAAAACATTATTTGCACATTTTTTTCAAATTGAAAGCATGATCTGTTGTAATGTAAAAAAAAAAATAATAATTGTAAGTAGGAGCTTTCCAGGTGCACCTGAAAGTAGACTATATCAATATACTTTAGTCAAAAAGGCCTCTGAGGTGAGATGGGCCAAAACTCACCACTTTGTACAGACATATGATATTTTTTAAACTAGCATGCCAGGATTCACTTGTGTTTGTGACAGTGTAACTTGACACTAATATTATTTTCTCTGACATTTAGTTGCACGTCACTTCCTCCCTTCGTTCTACTGCCAATTCAGTGTAATTTCAGCACCATAGAGAAGCACCTGATAATAAGTGGTATGAGTATAATTTTTTATATCTAATTATCCTTTATTCATGTGTTGTGAAGAGCAAACGTGGTCAAAGAGCACTGAACCCCACAGGATAATATCCAACCATACAATATCAAAACACATCAATGTGACCGGATACAAATTGACAAGGCAACACATGGTCCAGCGAGGTCTTGTGGAAATTATTTTGTTATTTCACTAACGCTTTGCAGATTATAAAACAAGTCTTGAACTGTGCCATGGACACACGTGAAAAACAAATAGGTGAGACGTAGCAACTGTTCGCCAACACAAACACATTTTTAATAAACATACGTTGATATAAAATGTAAAGATAAAGATAAACCCAACCACTACATCTCAAACTTGTTTTCAATCAATGAGGACTCACAGACATACCTTTCAGCATCTCTCTGGTGTCGCTCAACAGACGGTGTCCAGTCCATATTATTTATCCATGTCTTATGCGTCTCCTTGGATTTCCACAGAACAGCGTGGGATCACCGTCAAATTAAGGTAAATTAACCTGGCATTGTGTCGCAGATGTCAGAAAACCAGACTCATAGCTTCGAATGCAATATGAGGATGCGCAGTTCATTGTCATTGGTGTAGAGTCAGTGCAAGCGAAACCCCCCGCGGTCCTACACACTGCTGGCACCTCTCCGGATATCGCACGCGCAGGAGATAGTGCGCTGCGCGCGAGAACCAAATCAATGGAGACGCGTGCTGATTGTGCCTTCATCGCGCTGAAATTAAAATAATAAGCATTCACAAGTTTGCCGTTAAAAGAGGAAGCTAAATTTTGGTTTTGATCACTGATTAATTATATGCAATAATTATATAGGCTACATTAAAACAACAACGATATTATCGACTAATCTGTATCAATAAAATGTATAAAAACACACGTAGTTTCCACCATAAATGCTACTAAAGTTATTATATTTTAAAAGTACAACCAACGTCTATCAAGACTCATTTTCTCACGTCTATTTTTTATATTATTTATTTATTTATTTATTACAACAGATTGATTTAGTAAACAAAAAACTGTTTTCAAACAGGTTTCAAACACCCCGTCTACTATTGGTCAGGAAAACATATAGTTCCGCCCCAAAGCCACGCCATTGGTTGAGCGGATTGTCATTTATTATGTTTGACCCAATAAGACCAAAAAACCACAGAATAGATGTATAGTGTCACATTTAAAGATACTCTGTATTGACAATACAATTAAAACAGAGTCAAAAAAGTCTAACGTTGTCATCAGGTAAAAAAAAGCCCTTATACTTGTATATTGGCTATTTAATTAGTAGCTAGCCTGTAGTAGTATCCTGAACTGGAAAAACATCTTCACCACCAACCCTTTTCTATAGCTGCTAAAGAAAGATGTGGATAAATTTAACACAGTTGGTTATTTCTGGCAGTATTTTGAGGACAAAAAACCTTGTAAGCATGTATTACTTGAATCAAACTGCAGTTACATTCTGCTTAAATAAATAAAGTAGAATGAACTCCTCTCTCTCTCTGTCTCCTCTCTTCTTTTTTAGGGGAAAAAAGAATGAAAAGGAAGAAAAAGAAGGGAGAAAATGAAGTAATAGCTCACATACTATAGTTCTGGAATTTTGTAGAGGTGAATTAAAAAAAAAAAAAAGCTTTTTTTTTACTTTAAAATATTAGGTGTTTAAAGGTGTAAATATACTATTTCTGAGATCATTACAGATTGTTGCTTTAAATGAATCCGCTGAACATTGAAAAAAGGGATTTTTAGCATATTTTGGTTCTCTGTTTCTCTTCTTGGTAAACAAGGAAACAATTTTCGCTACTGGAGCAACACTTGAAAAGCATAATTATGTGCTAGTTACTAGTTAATTTACTAAACAAGCACAACCTTCAAAATCTACCCACAACAACATGGAAATAAACAAATTGTTGTCAAATGTTTTGGGGTCACGAAAAACACATGGGACCTCTGCCACCCACAGCCGTCTAAAAGTCAAGCCGGTTGCAGCGTGATGCTGAGCATTTTAAGGCCACCTTGTGGCCATGACTTGTTAAAGCACACCTTTAGATTCACAGGAAAACAGCTTAAATCAATTTCATTGATCAGACACTGTGCTAATTATTTCAGACAACCAATATGTCAGTTTATTCTTTTACAGTATGATGAAATGCATATGGAGGTGAGAATTTGGGTAAAATTGGTAGAAATATGGATTCATTCCTGACAAAAAATTACCATCTTACTGTTAATTTTTCAGACATTTCTGATGAGTCAATGCAATATGTAATATTATTAAAAACTATTTTAAGGTCACAATAACTGTAATTCCTTTTCATTGTTATGCTTAGAATCTTGCTTATAATGAAAACACAAATTTTACTGCAAAACAGAAGCATTTTCCTCATTCCTCTCAGACATTTGACCCTTCTGAATTTGTATGCATCAGTCTTACATGTTTAAAGAACAATGTATGACTAAATGCATGAAGGGTTTTGGGGTGGGGTGTCATTAACGGACCCCTCCCAGTCTCACCCAGTCATCACTCTGTCCTTCAGTCATCTCTGGTTTTGTTTGGAGCTGTCATAACAGCCTGTGATTCGTCAGCCATTCCTCAACGTCTATGTTAATATTACACTCTGCCCTCCGTGTCCACAGGCTCCCATTTTTGTTTTTCTAATTATCGATCTGCTCGCTGTCATGGTGAACCCTGAGGGAAGAATCCGTGTGGAGGCGAAATGGAGCCTAGAGTTGGCAGCGAGTGAACAAGTCCAGCGCACGAAAAGGGGAAATGCACCAAATTCCACTGTGCTCCCCTCAGAGCAGCAAGACTGGAGCTCAAGCTGCTGTTCCCAACACAAGAAAAGCCTCATCTGGACAACAAAGCACATACATGGGTAGTTTTTAATACAATGTCATCCACGGAAGTCTGTGAGTTTGTCTGGCATCCACACGCTATAACACTGATTTAATCATAGAAGATATAGTGAAGAGCAGTTATTAAAAAGGAAATATATTATTTTCAATGTATTTTTTTTATATAATCACACATAAAACGTATTTTGTGTCTCTTTCTTTCTTATTTTGTAAAGTCTGATTCATTTCATTTTAATCCTAAATAATCCTCTCTCTCTAATTTAGTCCAATTCATTCTAGAGAATCAGTTCATTAAGACTGTTCATGTAACTGAACAGATTCACATAAGTGATTCGTTATAGTAGTATATGTTGACTTGGTTATATAAGGGTTGTTTTTGTTGTATTTAGAATGATTTTGCCTGTTCAGGTTTAATATTACTCTTAATTGAGATTCAATCAGAATGATGTGTGCCTACAAACAGACTCTGATTAAATTAAAAATATTTTTTTTACATTTATAAATGCAGTTATCAT
Source organism: Enteromius paludinosus (assembly GCA_032361165.1). Taxonomy (NCBI): domain Eukaryota; kingdom Metazoa; phylum Chordata; class Actinopteri; order Cypriniformes; family Cyprinidae; genus Enteromius; species Enteromius paludinosus. Next base: position 1,773,003 of record JAUMHQ010000032.1, on the reverse strand, counting down.
CATTATAACATGTAGTACAATAGAGATTGAAATTATTCTAGCACATGAAAGTTTCAGTTGGATTTCCTTTGTTTCTCAAACCAATGGTTCTAGGGAAACTGAAGAATTGCTCCATCCCTGGAAGCCAAAACAGGTCCACTGGCGCATAATTCCTGTTTAAAGACATTCTTGAACATCGCAGCGTAATATTTCATTAATTTGAAAGGCGGTGGAATGCTTTTCATTAAATGCAGACAGATGGTTACTAGGTTTTCCCTTAGTGTAAGAGTTGAATATGAACCAAGACGTCATGCTCACCTGTGGCTTTTTGGGGCCGCTTGCTTTCAATGAATGCCAATATAAAAACATCAACAAACTGAGTTTTAAATACTTAAGCAATATAGCATATCTTTATGAGCCAAATGATTTACAAGCCTCACTGGATACGCGCATGAAGAATGTTACAATTTATTCATAGGTCCTTGTAAAGAGCTAGTCTTATATAAATATACTTTTGATTAATAATGGTAAACAAAGCCTAATATCTCAGAAGTCACGTATCGTCTCTTTAGATTTTAAAACAGGCTCCAGATGTGCTGCACATGACTTCAATTTTTTTTAATAAACACGCTTGATATAATATACAGTTACAGACTGTTATGTTCATTAGTATATGAAAATGGAGACCCAGTTGTACCAGTGCAGTTCTGTACATCTGCACCACAATGCAGCTTTTAAAATCCCATCAATCCCTGTTCACACATCAAAGCCTGCAGGCGGGTGGCTGAATGTTCTTACAATAACCCTGTTGCTTATAAATGATTTCTTTGTTTGTTAGTCTGCATTTGTGTATAGGCAGTGCCAACACTCATGATGAATGTTGCTGCTCAGTAAGCTCAGTTCTGAGAATGACATGGACCGGTTCCAAAAACATTATGCCCTATATAGAACATGAAAATACTTAACAATTTAATTCAGGTTATTTAGGACTGTAGTGCATGTAAAAATGGTGTTCTGATCCAATTCATTCTATATGGGCACCGAAATGAATGCTCGCTTTGTTAGGGCATTCACATTGAATGCGTTTTTGCTTTCCATTGAGCTGTTTTTCATTGTTTTTCTATATAAACGTGTCAGACGAACATTTTCACACATGATCTAAAATCATGGAGCTTGGCTTAAAGATAAAAATTAATCAGTTTTTCTGTGTGAAAGACCCTTAAGGTGTAAAAGGGGTCTGTTCTCATAATACATTTAGTTTTTTGTGCCGCCTTTTAATTTTTTTTTCTGCTAAATATATGCTAGACGAGCATTTTGATGGTTTTGCTGCTTCCCCACTGGGTTTTTTTTTTTTTTTGGCATAGTACATACACATTAACACTTAATTCTTAAGAAGTTATGAGTTCAAGTCACGTTTTATAAACCGTAAGAATGCGTTTTGTGTGCACGGCCACTAAATGAGCGTCTTAGAGTTTCTATTAAACACAAAGGCATGTAGAAAATCAGTTTCACCTTTTCTTCATCAGAATCAAACCTAGCAGTTGTGGATGATTACATTTATTTTTACAGCATCTCGTATTGACGTTAATGCCTTTGTTTAATAAAAACCATTAATTTCCTTTCATCGAGTCTCATGGCAGCCCCTACTATTTAAATCCGACAACTGAGCATAAATGCTTACATTAGGTTTGGTTTGTTCTGCACTTGCTTCTCCCAGTATCTCTTTCTTTCTTCTTTTTGCAAGCATCTGTATGTGTGTGTGTGCATGTGCTGTGTGCGTGCACATGTCTGTGTGTGTGCCAGGGGAGAAAATTAAAGGCAGACTTTCCGTGGCAGCCGTCATCCCCAAATTGCACATTTGGTGGGGAATTTGACCTGGCTCGAGATGTGACAATAATATTCATTTCAGCGTGTACCCCCATTTACACACAGTAGAGATCGTTTCTGAAATAGAAAACCCCAAACTAACACAGAAAGAAAAGATTGAGAGAGAGAAAATTATTTCTTTCAGTTTTGGAAGATAAAAAGCAATGGTAAGCAGATCTAAGCGTCGGCTGTTTGGAGAAGATATGATGGATTGTGGCTTTAATAAAGATTAATGGCCAGATTATTTCCTCCCTGTAAAGTTGAAAGAATAGGCTCTGCTATGGAATATTAAGCTAACTGTTCTTTAAAGTGGAGGGGGATTCTTAAAACAAAAGCTTTTGACCTTCTTCTGATGTGTATATTTGCTAAGGGTCTCTGGCTGACCTTGTACCTTGTATTTCTATCGCTTATGTCTTTGAATTTGATGTCTTTGAAGTTTGAAGCTGCACAGTGTTAGTCATCATAATCCTAATGAATTGCTTCCTCACGTTGTACCCTTGATGAAGAACTGATCATATGTCTGAATTAACATCTTAAATTATCCTCTCCAGAAACTGACCTTTCTTTTAAAACCTGAGGAAATGGTGTGACACAAGCTATTTGCGTTGTCCTGCGGTTTTAACAGGCACTAGGGGGATTTAGGTGCGCGGTGGATGTTGACCTTTGTGTTGACTCCGGGCGCCGTTGTCACAGTGCTGCTTCCTCTCCAGCAGCCCGGCGCCGCTGGGACTTTCTGTCATCTCTGCCCTGCTGGCAAGAGTAATGAAAGCAGGAAGTTATCCAGCTCAAATTAGTGATAGTTTAAACACCGAGGTCAGCCTAAACAGCCTGTTCCACACTTCTTGAATATATCAGCATATGTGTGACAAGGCCTCAGATGCTGTCAGCAACTTAAAGTGGGAACTTCAGATCTGATTTTGTTCGAGGAATGCTTGTTTCTTCTCATTTTGGTAATATGCTCACATTTAGTAAAAACAGCAACTTTTATTAGGGCGAAAAGGAAATGTGCTTGTATTAGACAAGGTATCTTGGAATAGACCTTGTAGTTTCCAGTCAAGTTTTCCTAGTGTTGGCGAATCAAAGCATAAATAAATGTTATTTCAAACCACTTCCTTTCAGTGAAAGTCTACTTATTCAGAATATTTTGGCTAGCGTGAAAGGGCAAAGTGCATCTGTAAATATTCCACAGGATGGTGCTCAAGAGCTTGTCATCTGTCATGTGCTTGCTGAGCTTTTGAACACATATAGACATTTACATCTGTCAGGTGACAGTAATTTGAGATATATCTCAGTTTACGTCTTGGAATTTCTTGGAATTATAAGTTTAAATCTTGGAATGTTGACTTTGAATGTTGACTCAGAATTTCAGGAAAAAAAGTCTTCCATATTGATTCTTCATGTGACCCACACTTAATATTTAGACATCCTGGGAATTAGTTTTGCATTACATATTCTTGTAGCTCATATACGGAAGGCCTGCTGTTATTTATTGACCCCTTCAAGGTCAACTAAATGGTTAACTGTATTTCATTAGAAGGTTGTTTTTTTAAATTTTTTAAATGTAATGCCAAACCACACAGAAGGAAAGACAGATTTTTGCTCTGAAGTAATTTGGCAAGAGAGAAAGATATTTTGATTTGCATTTCTTCTCCGTTCCTTACTCCAGAACAGGGAGAGTTGAAAGCTGTCACCAGGCTGGACCAGGGCTCACATGTGTTTTGCTCTGAGCCATGTAAACCCAAACCCCAATCCACTGCCCCATTTATAAATAAAAGCCTTTTAACAGTGCATATTTTAAATAGTTCAGCTGCTGAGGGAATAGATGTGACTTTTCATGCTGGGGGAAGCTGAAGTTGATTATACGGCAATGATGAAGACTGATGTCACATCAGCCACCAGCCTTGTGCATGCTGGGAGTTTGTTTGAGAGATAGAATTGAAAATACATATTTATCCAAGTCTGAAACGTCTATACAGCCGGTTAACATCCCCCAAATGTCAATTGCATAATAATTAGCAGCCTTTGATGTTGTAGAGACAACCCCTAATTACAGAGACAGTGAAAGCGCAGCAAAATAGGAAGCTATACTACTGCCAATGGAGAGCAGCTATCTTTACGTTCAGCGAGTTTGTGTAAGGTCAATATTTTTTAAAAAGGACTATATATCATTTTAGTAAGGGTACAATATTCTGAAAATAGCTTGCGGGAACTCAATTAATTCTTCTCGTTACTGCCATTCAGTCACACCAGCAAGTTTTAGGGGAGTTGAATAAATTTCCAATTTCCTTGAGCCCACACATGTTGGGTTTCCATATTTTATGGGAAGATTATATGGGCATAATGGTTTTTATACTGTGTTTTAAACTGTATTCTATATTGCCATATGAGTGGTTCAGTGTCATTGACCTTATTCCCAGCACATGCACTTGTCATTTATTTGTTTTGTTTATAAATAGCAAAGTAATTATTTTACCAATTATTTTTGCAAAGTCATTTTTTAGTAAATAATTTTTTTTTAAGTCTGTATTTTTATTTATTTTTGTCTGTATTATTTTAAATTCCTCTAGTCATGTAAACAGCTACCGACTTGGGTTTCACATATTTCCGAAATAAAACTGAAAAAGAATTTAAAACGAGTTTTAGGCTTGTACTCAGATCAGCGAGACGCGCGCTCGTTAAGGCGCGCGCCACCTAATGTTTTTGTAGGAGAAATGCTCGCGGCTGAGAATGGCGCCGCGTGGCGATGGATGGGATAGCGAAAAATTGTTTTGAACGGAAAAGTTTACATTTCTGTAACCTCGACATCGAGGGAAAACTTCAATCTAGTAGAACGAGTCTGTCATCTTAGATAACACGGTAAAAATGTGGTATATTCAAATGGGGACATTACATTTTAAGTTCAATTATGACATTTACTTTTAAAGCACATTAATTAAACGTAGCAAACGGCTTCTTTCATATTTTTAAGGCTCAGTGAACTATGCAGCGTTATCAAAGCAGCCAAGTAAAATCCCACAAGGGAATTTCACCATACATTTAAAATGCCAATCAATCCATCCAAAAGGCCAAAGTGCTGTGTTTTTTGTCACAAAGATGATTGTATATTCCTTTGTAGCTAAACCCAGCAGGTGGATTGTGGTCTGTGAACTCTGCACGTTACAATCACATTTCATTCAACTCCATTCAGCATCAGGCTATGTCAGCACACACAATGCCGTCTTGGCATTCGCTTCTACCGCACACAATAAACAGCTGGACTGTATTTCACAAAAGACAAGTAACTTTTAGTTTTGTGCAAACCCCAATCCAAGTGCTCACATTAATAAACTGGCTTTGGCCACATGTTCTCAGCGCCTTAGCCAATAGCCAGAGGGCGGACATGGAAGGCGGTAGATTTGTTATGGAGCAAAGGAAAAACGACAAGAAGGGAAACCTGCGATTCACAAAACGAAAAAGGTCACGGGAAGTAAGTAGACGCACGCACGCACGCTCAAACTTACTCCAAACATCTCCACCTTATCATACATATATTCCACACACATGCTTGCTCAGACTCTTCCCCCCCATGCTCACTTGTCTGTCTCCTCTGTAATAGGCTCCAGATGTGGTGCTGAGGGGGTGAGGTGTTTGTATGTCATCTGCTCGGGCGGCTACGCGTACACCCATCCGAGGGGGATGCTGTCAGCCCTGATGGAGGGGGCCCGGGCCCCAGGCCTGAGGTGATGGGGCTGGGGGTGGGGCGAACGGGTCACAGCCTACGCACATCTGGAAGCACTTCAGGTCAGCAGGGCCCGGCTGCCTGAAAGGTGAGACTCTTCGACCTGACCTGAGCAGCACAGCATGGAGAGCATGCAACAGCCTGGATGGAGAACAAGGCACCAGCATACACACACACATATACACATGAGTCATGTTGCTAATCAACGCCCATGGGTTGTAAACACAAGCCTTGGAAAGCATTTTCAATAGGTTGGGCTGAGAATAATGATGGGAAATAATAACAATCTCCTACCCCGTCCTTGATTTAGTGAATATCTCTGAATTTTTATGGTTTCTTACCTATAGTTTTGCACTTTCTGAAAGTGGGTTTGACTATATTGAATAGCAGCTGAACGTTTCCAATACGTGACATCAGCAGATTATCAATAAATCAATAAAAAGTAAATGTATAGTATAAAGGAAATGTCACATGATCACTGTGCAGATTGTTATTTCAGTTTCCACATACACTGACATACATTATATTTTAGCTGTTGGAACATTTGACGGTTAATATAACTCCTTTAATCATGTGTCTCAGATACAGCAGTCAGTGCAAATTGTATACAGCATTCTAGGAAAACTAGGAAAACAATCAAACTTAATTAGTTTATTTTAGATGTAATTAAATCTGCGAAGCTTTTAAGTGATTCTGCAAGGATCTCTTATTTTGTCACAAATTTGCTTGTAGTCATCAACACATTTTCCTTTTATGCAATTTGTTTGGTGTAAAAAAAAAAAAATACAATTTAGGATTTTTTGAAACTTGTAAGAAAACAGGCAGAATTTTTTCCTGCATTTTCTTTCCCGCATAGAAATATAGGGGATTTGCTGCCCAATAAAAATGCTTACGCTGTGGCTATCTACTCTTATTATATAGAACATAATTGGTAACCAGTTTTAAAAGTTAAACACTCCAAATTTCCCCAAAATGATCATGTCATACACATTTAAACATATAGATTTACAGATGTTGCATCGAACGAAATTCATGCTCAGAAAGCATTGTGTATCAGATCTAAGAACTAATCTGTTCTTAACATTTTGTGTAACATATGTTCAGTACAGATGTTAAAGAAAAGTAGAACACTACTTCATGACAATAATAAGAGTCTTTAAAATAATACAGTTGCAATTAATTTGAGAGTAAACAATTGAAACATGGCAAAAGGATTGTGCCTAATCTTCACTCACTGAAGCAAAAAAACAGTATATGTATTGAATTTGATTTAATTATTGGGGCATTTTCTATCTTTGCACATGGGCAAACCATGAGAAATCAACATTTGCTTAAAAAAAAGTTCAGAGATGTTTAGACAGGATCAACGCAACCAGAAAAACATAGCTTAGCGGCATTGCAAAGTATTGTATGAAAAAAATCTAGAAACCTATATTTTTTTCACACAGTGTTAGACACAATTGAAAGCACACTAATGACCATCAAAATCTAATAAGAAACTGAATTCATTTTGGAATATTTATTTCGTAGCGTTGGTGTTTTGACTAACATAATTCAAGAAATGTTACATACGGATGTATTTTTCAAGGTCAGCTTGACGTCAAACTGTTGCCTGCAACAGTTTCTCATATGTGAGCATTTAGCAAAAACATATATGCGTGTCTCTTCAGCTGTGGGATTCAAAACAATAGTATAAGATTTATTGCTTGAAAATGTTTTATTACTATATGGTTTCCAAATATAAGAAGGAAAATATAATTGCTGAAAACAAAATCATCACCTTTGGAAAAAACTGAAACATAATGTGTTAATGTACTGTGAGCGGATACATAGGTCACCTTGGGGCATAGTATTTACCTTAAACAGTGGTGTAATACTCAAGACATTAAAAGATGTAATCCGACCTCAATGCTTCCATCAGCATGGATAGTTTTAAACATCTCCTGTTTACTGACTAAAACCCACAAATGTGTCTTTATTCTGCTGGATGTAGACAGTGAGACATTTTGGGTCAGTATTTTGCCAAATCTCAGCATTAAACTTTTTGTGTAATTTAAACCATTCAACAACAGTCCTCCATTGTTTGCCATGAAAGTGTCTTTACTTTCCGTCCGGTCGACCCAAAATAAAGCCAAAAAAGAACAAGGAAAGAACAGCTTACAGCATCCAGACGCTCCGTCTTACAGATTTAGCGAAGCCCTGCTCGTTGGTTTGTTCTCCAAGGAGCAGACCTTGCGCTGTCTTATACAATCTTCGGATCAGTACAAACTGAGATTAAGTTTCTCAAAAACATACCTTCATCTGTGATGAAGAAAAAAGCCAAATGAAAGGGACAGCAATGCAATTCCATTGTTTTATGAGGGGGCCAAAAGTCACATCCACTCTGCTCTTGACACTGCAGAAGGCCAAACTAATCCAGCTCCTCTGCGTTCTTCTCTTCTTAACGTCTCTCGCTTCTCCTTGTCCCCTCATCTTGTCCCCCGTTTCAGGCTTAGTTGACAGTGGGCACCTGGTTGAGGCTATACTCTTTGGCCTTCAGTCTCAGGTTAGCAATGCTGTTGGCCATATTCATTCCCTGGGTGGAAGTGGTGTCGGCACAAGTGGGTGGGTAGGTTGCCATGGTGCTGAAAATAAGATACGAGATATAAATGTGAATATGTTACACGCATTTTAAATTCAATTAACAAATAAGCCCCAAATTAAAACAAGACAATTGTCTTCATGCGAATCCAAATATGGTGCTTAATTTTTCAGTTTTTACTGATAAATCATAAAAAGAAATGTAAAAAGTACTTGCTTTCTGTGGGCAGCATTTTCTGTGGCATTCGCATTGGCCCTCCCTCCGGCCTTGGGTACCAGCTTAAGAATATATAAATAGTTAATAATTCTTCATAAATACTGCATTAATATGTATGCATATGTAAGTGCACAGTAATGCGTTAGGTGTGCGTTGAAATTGTGCAAGCTCGTTTTACTGGCATGATCACTGGTCAAATGCTTATCCATGCCAGAAAGTGTTCCCGGTTGAGTTGCATATTTCAGCTGCTGGGAAAAGGGTATTTGGCCGGAGTGGCAGGGTTAGTTACTCTATACAGCTTTTAAGAATGAAGATTACTGTAAATCATAACCAAAGTGTAACTAGAGTCACAAAAAATCCTGCCCAGTGGACATTTCTCCCTCTGAAAGTCAATTTGTATCCTATGGCCCAAAGGTCACGAGGGTCACAGGCGGATTTAATATGGTTTGTTTTCAGATTATCACTTCATCATCAGGGGATCAGCCCACCATCACTTTCACAAAGAGTGGCAGAAAACGACCTGCTAGCCAGTTCTTGTGTTAATTTGGACTATGTGGACCTACACAAAAGCTGCGGGGTTTCTGCTTATTTGCCGGCACTCCGCAAAAAAGAAGGAAAACAAAACAGCTTAAAAAATGAAATTGGACAAAAAAAAAGGATCTAAAACATTTGGAGGAAGAAAACACGGGCAACCTGGAAAAGATGAAGTCACGGTGGGAGAGCAGAAGAGACACACAGAGAGGAAATGAAATGAAACCAGAGCGCTGTGATGAGAAGGATTCAGAGAGTTACCCGTATGGGGCTGCACTCCCCCAGGAGAGGTAGTCGTTTGGACGGGGTGCGGGACGGGGGACGATAGGCTGCTCCACCGCCGTTACGTCGCCCGAGTACGATTTGAGAAGCGAAGCATTCTTACTGGCCAGCACCGCCCGCTCATTGCGCCGAAACTTTGCCCGTCTGTTTTGGAACCACACCTATAAGAGCACAAGCCGAAATGACACCGTATTGTGGTTAATCTGAATATTTAGTGCACAGCGATAAAAGATAAATTGCAGCGCAAAGCCGTTTCTCACACTCGAGATGTAGCCGGTATAATACTGCCTGCATCAAAACCAAAAAATGCTAGATCAAAGCTATAAAGTTTCACACCTTTTTGGATTCTGTGACTTTAAATGAGGCCTTTTTTTCTGCTTGAAATTGTTTCTGACTCACATGACTGCCTCAGCTGCAAGAAACGCAGTGTAAAGATTGATATTAAATCAATCAAATGGAATACATTTTTTCTCAGTTTCAGGCAAAGCTCTGCAGAACAATATTTTGCTGCACTTTTTGAAAATTCATCCTGATCCTCTGGTGCACACATGTACACCTTTTTTGCAGAGGACACATCAGAGGTATGAGGAATGAGCAGACGCGCTTGTGAAACATGGCTGGAGACAGAGCGAGAAGCCCAGATCTCGAAGCCTTGGCTGCAGCACCAGGCCTGGTGGAGGCACAGTGTCCGGTTACGCAGCGCCTGAGGAATGAGCTCAAAGTCTCTTTTATCAAAGCATTTCTGTATTGCTCCCTTTCTGGGACACATTAATTGCAGATGTGTTTGTTCTATTTCTTTCCTTTCGTTCTCCCCTTCCTTCTCTTGATCTATAAACGGGAATAATCCCCATCTTTCTACAAAAACAGTCTCATTACAGGAGAATGTGGAGACTGGCTGCGGCCTACAGCATGTGTGCTCAGAGGCAGAGTGATCGGCTGGAGATTTTTAAACAATCATGCTGAACTCTGACGATGAGGCCGATGACAACACCAAGCTTCAGCGTTGCCATCACGTACATCTGTAACTGAATCTTTGCTGAAACCTTGAATCAGGCAAGTGATTAAATCTTCTTTTGATTTTGGTCATTTTTATTTCTGAGCGCATTTCATTTTGAGGTATTGCACATAAAGCTTTGTTACCCTTTGTATTAAATTCTCTAAATTGATGCATTCTCTAATCAACTGGTAAACTAAGACCTGATTATGGGGTGTAAAGTTTACCTGAACTCTAGCTTCGGTAAGATTGACCCTGCGTGCCAGGTCTTCTCGAACAAAGGCATCTGGGTAGTGTGTCCGCTCAAACACTCGCTCCAGCGCTTGGAGCTGGCTGCTGTTGAACGTAGTTCTATTCCTCCGTTGTTTCCGCTTCTTCTTTTCTTCGGAGTTCAGCTGTTCATCTGGTAAAGCACACGCATCAATTTATTTCAGGGGATGCAGTTTTTAGATATTTCAAATCTATTCTCCATCAGCAGGTGTTTAGCTCTTATTATGTTACTTTTATAGCATGTTTTTTATTATCCCGTATACTGTTGATTTTGAAATAATTTTATATGTATATATATATATATATATATATATATAGTTTTTTGCAAAGCATAAATCATAAGCAACTAGTTCTTAAAATATATTTACTTTTTTGCCTTTGTAGTGTTTACAATGGTTTAGAAAATACAAATTTACACTGCAATCTGTAAAGTTATTCCAGTTATTAAACCAGTGAACATTACTTTACAATGTAACTAATGATAAATTTTTCTAACGAGCCTAGACATTTCTCACAAGACCATAAACCCACAAGCTAATTTACTTTTTTTTATTCGAAAAGAAGTATGTCAAAACAGGAATATTTTGAAAACGCTTAAGGAGCCTATTCCCATCAGTACTTTACAACCAAAAGCAAAGAAGTAACTGACTCTCGTGAGACTCGATAATCATTCAGCTGACAGCACAGACAAACTGCAGCCTGTGGGGTTGCCATCTCTTTGCCTTTCATGACAACAGTAGTTCCATGACCATAATTTTCCAAAAGGATCACAAGATGAACACTGACATTTGACCTAGGCATAGCAGGGGGTATAGGGCCTTTAGGCCTGTTGGAAAGATTGTTAAATGCCAGTATTTTACTGGTTCAATTTCAGATTGTAAAGGTCAGTTTAATTACTTTTTAAACTTCCTGTTTGCTACATTAAAATGAAAACTCAAGCGGTTTAATGGGGCATAGGGCTTGTTATGGGAAAAGCTTAAAAAGCTTCTACAAAATGAGTCCAGGAGTTTTAGGAAAAACACTGACAAAAAATACATGACTGAATGGCTTCTAACGAAATAAGACTATTATATTGTGTTTGAATACCTCATACTGATTTCCTTGTATTTGTTATTTCTCAGTATCTTGGAACAATCCATACAATGACAACAGGAAGGATATGCTGTTTTAATATAGGCCTAAATGTTCATTAAAATATTGTTTCTTACAGAAGCAGTAATATGTAAATAATAATTCAAAAGCAAACTCATGGTTCCAGGGTTTGAAATGATAGGTGTGTGAATGTGTGAGTAAATTTCATTTGCTCACCAAAAGAGAACTAACGCATTTAAGCTTTTACACGCGCGCTGGGGAATAAACAAAAGAAAGAAAACATGCAGACTCATGTCAAACTGTGCAATAATGACGACAACCTTTTCGCACATTTACATAAAGTTTTGATTTCAGGAAAGATTATATGGTGTTAAAAATAACAAAAAGCTAGGGGGAAAGTATTTTTTTTTTACTATAGCTAGGCCTTCCAAGAATGTACTACCGGCAATAACCAAACGTGATTACTTTCAATTGTTATGATTAACAAATATAAAATAGAAAGTGCAATAAAAAAGTATGGCCTTACTGTATAGCTACATTTTTATTCCATATTTTCCCGCGAAACACGATATATATTTGAACACGTAAGTAGGCTAATGGAAGTTTGCTATTCGATACCATAACCGCATATATATGTGTTCTCCGGAGGCAGTGTAATGATGACAAATTATAGTGCTTAAATGAACTGAAAAGATCCAGAAAGTAGATTTAGGATTTTTCTGTGAGTTTTTATAGCGCCCTTGTTATCTTTTATATTTTCCTTAAACCAAGAAAACTGAAAAATAACAGAGACGTGCCTATTATACGTTTCATAACGTTTTTCCCCTTTGCAAATTTTCTGCTAATTATTATGTAATGCACGTGTTAAAATTAAAGTCAATTACAGGAAGCAAATCTACTCAAAAAAAAAGTAAATAGATCAATAAAATAAAATAAAAATCAACGACGATGATACGGGACCATATAACGCACAACGGGCTGGAAAGTCAACAATAATAAATTATGTAGCTACAAAATGTGTTCACGACCCATAAACTTTTTTCATGCGGAATTATTTTTCTGCTGTAACTTTGCATCACTGTCTACTTTGCCAAACTGTGTAGTAGCCAGTATAGCCAACAATAAAATCATAAATTCAATTTAATGATGTGTCTTAGGCTACACCAAATTAAAATTTGACAGTATTTCTGTAAGCAAAAAAAGGCTACAGATATGCTATTATTATATATCGTATTAAATGGTACCGATTCACTCTCTATAGGCTATCTACAGCAACACTTGATTTTCTTAAGGAGTGTGAGCAGACTTACTCTCCTGTTGTGTTGTATCACTGCCGCTGGTTAAACCCGGAGACTCCAGCATTGTCCTGCCCGTTTCGCCAACACTTTCGTCCGCTTGAGAACCGACCATTTCTCTGGCCTCCTCTAGATCCAACAGGTGGCTTACCGAGAAGTTCTTTTTGGCTTGCAGGTTTTCCAGGTTGGCTGTAATGGGACTCTCCAGTCTGTTGGATATGGTTGCTTGTCTGTCCATTACATGTGCATAGCTAGAAGTCATGACGCAAATACGATACACGAGAGAAAAAAAAACTGGGCAAGTATATTAGGTTAACCAAACAGGTCCTCCTTGCGTAAATTTGAAGAAAAACTCATAAGGAACAGCGCCTCCAAACCGATGCCTTAGCTGACTTTGCTCACTGTGATAGCTACTTATCCAGGTGGAGCAATGTTTCAAACTGATTTAAAACTTTGTGGAACTTAATAGGACTATGATGACCACGAAGTCTGTTGAATGCGTCCACCCAAAGCCATACAATCTCTTTCTGCGAAGTATTGTTGGTTCAGTAAGAAAAAAAAAACCCCAGAGCTCCACGGAGTTGTTGACTGAGCGCTGATCCAGAAATGCTGATGCCTTTCACATGCATGTGTGTAAAGCAGCGAGAGGAGGCAGGACACTCCACCGCCTTCCCAAAGCTGTTGGCTCTCTCCTCTGCTCCACGCCGTGCTCTCTGCTCACTCACTCACTCACTCACTTAAACACACACACACACGCGCGCGCGCGGGCGCGCTCTGGCACTTCAAACGGCGCGCTCACTGGCATGCAGTGGAGTGGATTGTAAATGAAAAATTGAGACCCCTGGGAGAGAAGATGGAGCTGAAAGGCTCTCGTAATTGCGTGGCAAAAAACTTTGTGCTGTCTTTGACGTTTAACAGCCAACCCCCCATCACAGCTTCCCTTCCAAGGTTAACCCTCCCCAAACTCCAGATATCTGTCAATTATTATAATTTCGCTGAAAACAGTGTTCAAGTGAGCGGTGGCACAAAGACGGTTGTAATGTTTGTAGGAAACGTCCATTAATGGGATGGTTTGAACTGCAGCAATTTAACTAAAACCGTAGTCAGACGCCATCTTTCATTTTTACGCATGAAAGCGAGGCCGTTTACACAGAACGAAAATCTTTAGACTGCTTGGTCAAGCGCAAAATGCCACAGGAAAAAAAATGCTAGATATGGACTCAAAGGTGTTTATTTAAAACGAAAAGAAAGAAAAAAACAAACAGAAAAGTAGTAGAATTCAAACCGTTTTGTGTGAAGGCCATATGTCACAATTAATATTTGGGAAGGCGTTTTTGCTGATGCTTTAATTTTTGCTAATTGTACATCCTTTCCATTGACTAAATTATGATTTTTACTCTGTCTAATGATTCGTTTGTTTATCGCCCTCAAACAGGCTATAGGCCCATGTTGATGGGCGTTCTTTCAAAACAAAGACTTTAATTTCTCAGAGATTTTTTAAAGATTTGTATAGTAGCACACCACAGCCTATAAGAATATTCTGATAACCATAAGGACGCACATGCATTAGTTATTGATGTTTAAACAGTAAAACGTTTTGAAAGTATGGTTTGTCATTCAAACTTGGGCAAATATATTTCGGCCAAGTTATGGCTGCAGTGGCCTACACATCTCCAGCTGGGATGGGAGTAGTGTCAGACCACTTGGTGAGTTACAAGTGGGGGCTTTCACAAGGTAGATGTCCATGTGTTTCAATGGCAAAAGTCTATAGGCTCCTCACTGCCACAGACATACCGTAGCTTCCAGCCCCAGATCTGGGAAAAGAACACTTGATGCCATCAAAGGAAAACGGATTGAAACCAGATGTGCTGCTTTCGTTCTTTCCATGTATTTAATTAAGCCGCTGTTGGGATGGAGTAGACCTTTTTCATCATTAGTTTTCCCTCTACATTCCCTCAGCTGCCAGCTCCTCTACAAGCGACTTCTCTCAAAAAGGCCTGCTATCGGGGTGAAGGATCGTGCAAAAGAAGACAGTCTGTAAAAACGGTCCTTTCAACCGCAACCAGCAAAGCGTTTTTCAGTCCAATGTCAAACCGTGTGGCACATGTCCATCATCGCTTGAACGCAGACGTCGCAGTTGAAAGAGATTGGGGTTTGTTTATGGCCTGTCGAAATCTAAACTATGAAAGTTTTTTTTTCTCTGGTTTGTGATGACTTTATACCGACAGCTTAAATGTAATTTATAATTTGGACAGCTACCCGAAGTGTGCTTAATCGATTTCAATTGCTTCCATTTTATTCGAATTCAATTTATTTAAAATCATACATAGCCTTTTTGATTAAATGAGCTCCATTCATTTGATAATGAGATAAAATAAAAATAAAATACTAAGTGACTGCACTGAATCTTTTAGAGATATTATTCATCTTATTTTCCTGGACGGTAAAGTACAACCTTCTCGATATCCTTAAGATTTATCCGTAAACAGATTAACGAAATGAAAGGCGATTATATTTCGATTTAAAAGTGTAAACAAACACATTCATAATATTAGCCTTATAATAATGATAATAATGAAACGTTTAAATGTTTGAAAAACACCAAAGAACAAACCATAATCAAAATGTTTTTTGTAAACGTATTTCTTGCCTGTTAGGATTTTTCCACAGATGATTTTATAATGCACGTGCGTAATTGAAAACATAACTCTGTGGATTGACTTTACTGCATTGCGATAAACACAGACTCAACAATCCAGCTAAACTCATGAATTACAAAAGGAGTTAATTAGTAATCGAAATAAAACCCAGAACAAGGAGTCAAGGACAATACACTTCAGAATATATAGTCTATATGTTGTATCCACAGAATCGTGTTAATTAAAACGAATTAAAAACGCGTGAATATTGTTTAAAAGTATCCCATTTACAGTAGTTAAAACAATATACACGAAAATAATAAAGACAAAGCGCTGAGCAATTTGTCAAGAAATCTGCGCTAATGCGCATTTATAGACACACTAATAAAAGAATGGGACTTCATTTGGTTTGGTTGTAGCCTATTATATAGCAGGCACAATAAGCAGCATTCTCGCATCAGTAGAAAAAGTATACATTATTTGCAAACATGTGGCCTAGGTCTGACTAAAGCGGCACAGACATTTTCAGACACAGGCTTTAAAATGTACTTAAAAACAGAAGTCGTTCAGTTATTGCTCAAGACACCATTAACAATATAGGACTTTAACTAGATTTAGATGGAAAGTTGAGCGACAGGCACAATTGAATTCCCCTGACTCTGTCATCTGCGTGTGTGTTTTTCGCGCAGGGTGAGGCGCGAGCGCAGAAGGAGGCACTGATAGTAATTAGCGAAATAAAAGCTCGCGGTCGTCTAATCAGCACCAGGGGGCAATGGACAGCACTAGCGCACTTCATCGTGTTTAACAACAGGAAGTCCGTCGACACAGCCGTGGTAAATCATATTTTGTTAGACCTTATGTACAAATAGGCTATGGTCTAACACAATTTTTTACGCCTATTAAAACCATGACAATATTGATCTCCGTGTTAAGATGCTCTGGTAAAATCTGATTTATCTCATGATTTAATGCAGTTTGCTAAGCACTTTTGTTTTTGATGATTTGTTGATTTATGATTTTTGTGATGTGTCTAACTAGCGTTCGTTCCTTATTTCAATCTGCGTAGAATATGAAACTGTAAACATTTTAAATTAGGTTACGATTTTATAGCCTATATAATAAGTTTTTTTTTTTTTTTAGAAGTGCATTTTAAAATGTAAATTAAAATATGATGATTTTATGGTTACAATAAAATGACGGAAGATGACTTATAGGCCTAACATAATGAATTTAAAAAAGAAATAGACTAGTATTAACAGTCGTTGCTTTTCATTTTACATTATGTTGCATAATCATCATGATCAAAACCGGATAACCAGTGACTTGCCAGAAGGCAGAATGTTTCAGTAAAAGTTGATCTCTTGCGTTTTTTTCTTTTTTCCCTCGAGTTTCTCGGGTTACGGAGGCTTTTCAACCTGTCCCGACGGGCGGAGGGCACATAAATCAGAAATGCGCTCTCACAAACTGAGCTTCACGAAAATCTCCTTTCCTGGATTTACTTCCAGGATTTGACAGTCTTTGTTTTATAGTCAAACTAGAATAGAAAAGAATAAAAATATTGTATTTCATGATTTCATACAATAACTCTTATACATTTTTACTATTAAGCATATTCAAATTAGGCTAATATTAGTGTCTATTTTCTGCCTTGATCTAAAACTGCAATGTTCTATCAAGAATTTAAGCGTGGATGAAAACAATTTTTTTTTTTACATATTTCTGAACCGCTGTAAAGTTTTAGGTGGTTATAAAGAGCCTAAACAAATTTAAATATGGCTTGTGGCTTTTCTCAAATTGGAAAAAATAAACCGATACATAAAAACATGAGACCGTTTCCATATTCTTTACAAATAACGAATGCATTACACCTTTAACTAATGTATAAAAGGCAAGGACAAATGCAACCGGGTCTCCAACGGGTTATTTCAAACATGCAATAAAAAGTACACAACCGGTTAAAATATTAACACACTTTATTCACCAACAGATAATTTAAATATTAAATTCATAGCATACTTTAGTTATTTTAATGCAAACGAATATAGTCAAATGCATGACATTCATACATATATAACAAAACTTTGAATAAAAAGATAACCATACTGTTAATAGTGTTGAATGTTTTTAGTGTTGGTATAAAGCTCTGCACGGTTTTTCTGAGTTTTATTAGAAAAGTATAAATTATATACACAACATATTTAAAAAAAAAACTATGCCCTTAAACTTCCCACACTCCCAACTGTTTTTTCCCTACAGTACGAATCAATTGTTCTTCATCTCTGCTGAGCAAACTGTCAGCTTTGTATGATAAAAAAAACCCCTGCTGTTATTGATTTGTTAACATTCGCATCAAGTTATTTTTATGAGACCAGCCATATACAGATAAAAAGTTCCACCATTCACTTGTGCAACATCATGTGAAATAAATCACAACTACAAACCACCACCAGGCCATTTGCCACTATTCTATTTCGAATAAAGTCAGTATAATAAAGTTACCAGTATTTACTTTTATAGTGTTTTTAAGATGTCTTCAGGAGATCTGTACACCACTGACTTAATCGAAGACGGATTAAATATTGTACAAATGATAATGATAAATACATTGCACTGTTTTAACTGCCCAAATTTAGGATCATGTAGCACTCTCAATATAACCAAAAACCGAGCTTAACAGTTCAAAATCAATATTTCAGTCCTGTAATGTTAAGGCATTTTTAATGCCGTTTTATCCGTACAAAATATAGGATTGTTGGTTTATTCAAAACTCTCACAATTTCTAAAGTTGGTAGCAAGTGTTATGTAAACCGTCATACAGCCTCTATTAAATTGATGAAGTTTGGAAGCTAGCTTGGCCCATCTGCAGAAACATCTGTTGCTTTGCTCTCCTGATTATTTTGGCTGATCGTTGGTTCTGTAATGGAACTGTCTTTGCTCATATTTGAGCCATCCACCTCAGTACAGCCCTCTGTTTCTGCTGCAGGACCATTTTCAGTAACTGGCTGGGAGCTGGCCTCCCTCTCCTTGTCCTCTAGATCCGTTTCCTCTGGGATTGGGACGTCCTCAGCATTAAGCTCTAGCTGAATCATCAACTCTTCCAGTTTGCGGGCCTTGCGCAGCTCATTCTGTTGGATGATTGCACACAGGTGCTCTGTCAGCTGCTCTTTCACCTCCGTTTTTCTGTGCAAGTCCATCTTAGCGGCAACATACTCAGCCTCTGCTTTCTCAAAGCGCTTCCTGTCAACAATAAGAGATTGGCAGAGACAGGAGAGTTAGATGTATAGAAATGCATATTCAAAGCTTAGACAAATACAAGTATGTGTTCAACGGATTACAAACAAATTTGTAAAATAAATAGAAAGATTCTCAAAATATTTTAGGGAAAATTATCATTAAAATGTATAAAAATGAAAGATTATTATAAATTATTACACACACACACACACACATATCTCTGAATGCAGATACACACATTACCTACAAATAAATATATTTGTACAATATATAAATGGTAAAAGTGTTAGATATCTTTGCATTTGTTGCATAATTTAGCCGAAGTAATATAGAAATGCTACAGAGGGCAGTATTTTCACCCCTGAGCATACAGACTTCTATATGCATGTACTGGCTGTATTAAGTTAGATTATTATTGTAGATTTCATTATTTAAGGTGACACATCTGAGGAAGTGGCGCATTAAACAAAGTGAGAGCAATTTCAATAAGAAACTACAGTGAGCTTGATTTACATTACACTTACAATGGACTGTAAAAATGGGCCTGAAGTGAACATTTACCATGCCAGGGAATAATCCATGCTTGATTGCTCTATCAGTTTTCTAATAATGCCGATGTCGCAGGACACTGAATCATCCAAGAGCTGAAGTTCTCTCTGGATCTTCTTCAGTTTCACAGCTTCAGCCTGCGTTTGTTTGGACCTGGGGAACAGGAAGTTATATTTTTAACATTCTGGTTTCATCATTCTACAGTTATCATAGTCCAGACAGCCTGAAAACTGTTTAAAAATAGACATTTGCTCTTACTTTTCGGCAATGGTTTTTGCAAGGAGAGCTTTTCTTTTTTTATTCTTCTCTTCCATTATCCGTTGCTCCCACTGCAACTGCTGCAGACGGTTCTTCTCTCGCCTGTTATAAGAAAAGTTTGGTGGAGTCTTATATTTGAAGCCATTACAACACACAAATAACATACAGTCATCTACTCTGATTTCTACAAATTTAATTTATATTACTCTAATAAGGTTTTTGAAGCTTCTATATGCGTGTATACAGTAGGGCTGGGCGATTTGGCCTAAAATTAATTGAACATTTTAACTCGATTACGATTAATGAACGATTATTTAATTAATTTTATTTACCCTCATAGTTTACTGACAAATATTATACAGTAAATAAGCTCACATATGATGAGTGAGAGATTTTTGAACGAAGGGAGCATTACTTGATTTTAAAACAATTGAAGGAAACACGCATGTACTATCTATGATTATCAATCATAACATCAATGTTGAACAAGTGGAATTAAAGCACACATTGCCTAAAACTAACAGTCACTTTGTTCTTATAAAAAAA
>JAUMHQ010000032.1:1729668-1743881 GCA_032361165.1 Enteromius paludinosus | reverse complement strand
TATGTCCATGTACTGAACTGTTATTATTCAACCATACCAAGGTAAATTCAGTTTTCCATTCTATGGCACCTTTAAGTCTGCCTACACCGGACGCGATAAAGCCACCGCTGAAAACCATTTGGAATTTGTGTCAGCACATCATAAGCAGAACGCAGCAGCAGTTTCCTGCCTGAGACTTGTTGCGCCACATCATACCACTATTGCGAGGATATCGCCAAGCTCTCGTGAGACCATTCGCATCTCGCGAAATCTCGTCACACCTCAAATATATATTTATGTATATATAGGCCTATAGAGAAAGAGAAAGAGAGTGGGTCGGAGCTTGATGACCAGTTAAGAACCACTGTTCTAGACAATGTGCACTAGGCGGTTACCAAATCACAACACACTAGCTAACAAATAAAATTGTAAATGTTATCAATAAATGCCAAGCCATTTTAGGATATACTGTATAATTACTGATATTTAAACTCAAAATAAGTCTCAACTGCATCACCGTTGACAAGTTTTCCAAATGCATTCTGCTAAATTACAGTGTAAAGTACCTGGGAGTTTCCTCGGAAAATTGGCTGCCATCACTCCAGAGCCGCAGTGCCTCCTCTGGCTTAGAGGAGAGTTTATCCAATATATTTACCAGTAGCAGACACTGTGGTAAACGAAGTTCTAAACTGCACTCTGAAATGCACAAACAACAAGAAAAAGAAAATATTTAATTACATTTTGTTCCCACAATTTATTAGTGACCTTGTTTGATCTGTGGTCATAATATAATCATGTTCTTTCATGTTAATTTAGTTCAACCATAGTCATGATATTACTAAAACAACAGAATGAATAAGCACAATATGCCCATGATTTACCTAATACAAGGAAACAAATTAATGTTGTGGGAATCATTTTTTGTTTAACTCCCCACACACACATATGGAAATTAATGTAATTAATCTGAAAACTAGATTTTCATAATGTTTGAAGTTAACTTTGGTATAGTCTCTAAAGTGGCCCGCAAAAGCTGCATTGAATCAGGCAAAATTCCAAAACCTGTGAGACAGAGAGTGCAAATCCACACATTGCAGTACTGAATGAACTGCCCTGTAATAATGAAAGGGCATGGGCACTAATTCGGTTTAAGTGACCTGGAAACGCACAGGATATACACTCAGCAATATGTCATGGACAGTCAGTCTCTCATTCTTTTTTATATAACCGCGTCCTTGACATGAAAGAAAATCATCAACAATTCTTCACACCCTCCTGAACTTTTACAGACATTCCCCCATCACTCACATTACAAACAGAACAACAATTTAATGACCAGGCTAAGTGATCTATGAACTTACAATGTACAAGTCAAATGTTTTTCTGGTTTTTTTTTTTTATGGAAATGTTAAAAGGAATGTTCCAGGGTTCAAGAGGACCCTGGAAGTTGTTACAGTAGTTTGCAAGAAGCAGCTCACTGTGATCTGGGTCCAGGACAGACTCTGCAAAGGGTCGGAAGGAGAGCAGCTGCGTCAGCATGGCATCCATGGGAACCAAAACCGCTACTCTCAACTCCTCACTGAGGACAGAGGGCACAGACGGGGCACACACAGAGGGAGGGAACTTGCTGTGGAGGGAAGAAACCTCAAACTTAATTATACATAATAGACAAAAGCTGACTGGAAAAATATGAAACTTTGGCTCGATTAAAAAATCATGTTACTTGAAACCCCCATGTTATGAGTGTTAATCTTATGCTACAAATCTTTTATTTACCTCTGGATTTGGAGATGCAATTGGTGAAATCGATGGCATGACTTGGAAAGGAATGCTTTAAATTCCTATCACGAAGACGAAACAACAACAACAAAAAAAAAGTATATCATAACTCTTGTTAGAATTGCATATTTTTTTGATGTTTGCAAAGTTTTTTAACTTTCACTTTCCCCTCAGTTACCTTTATATAATGGACTAATGTGTTGGCAAAAAACCTAGACATCTTTGTTGCTTTTTGGAAAAGCTTATATTCTGGACAGTGCACAACATCCTAAGAGAAACAAAAGGAGGAAGTCAGATATAAGCTGCCTTTTATATAAAAACACATATTTATTTTTCTAAGCCTATCCCATCCAAAAAAAGTCCCTGATAAACGATTCTAGGCCAAATTACAAATTCAACAATGAACAATACAAAAAAACCCTAGCCAAGTTAAAAATGCACCCTATTCTGTTAAAAATGTAACTGATGAAAAGTCTACCTGCAGGCCGGCCTGTTGGATCTGTTGACCCAGCTCAATACAGTTCTGAACAGATGTATAGAGGTCTTCACACAACGAGAGAGCTATGTCGGTGTGGTTAAGCCGATCTTCTACTAGTGACTGGTACTTCACGCTTTGTCTGCAATCAAACACACACTGTTAGTACATACATTTGTCTATTTATTTCATAATAGGCTGAATAATTATGGGTAATTTAAATTATAATGTCTTTTAAGGTTTGGGGATGAGAAGTTTTTAAAATGTAATAAAACTACCAAAAATTAGTATGTATTGCATTAAAATGACAACATATTTTCAGCTTAATTTTCAATCATTTTTTAAGGTTCAAGTACCAAATGTAATTCAGATTAGATCTCATATTGTCTAAGACAAGGGGGTGGGGGCTTTTAGTCAAAACAAATGAGAAACACTGCATTAAACTCAACATCAAGCAAAAGTGAGACTTTTCTTTTACTTCAGAACATTAAATTCCTCTTGCTATTCCTATATGCAACATTGGCATAGAAATTAATTTAAAACAGATATAGGGATTCATTATACTCACTTAATGATAAATTTCCATGTGTTAGCATGAAGTGCAATGTCCAATCTGGATATGACCGAACATATGTCCAGCAGACTGTGAATCACTGCAAGCCAGGTAAAAAATTCAAAATAACTATTCAAAAGCATGTCCATCTCTTCACTGGAGGTTGTTTTAAACACACTGAACCTTTCCCCTCACACAGATACCACAAACCTGTGACAATATCGGACACTTCCTCCTCAGAAGCAGTGTCCTCCAAGTTAATTTTGTCCAACAGTTCCATCAGACCCTTCTGCAAAGAATATGCCTCTTTAAACAGGCCCTGAAGCAGATCTCCTACCAGTGACAGCCTTCCACTGTACATGACCTCACTGTCCTATAAACACATCAACATCATGGTAAAATTTAATTCTCTGCTCAACCACTATTACAGTTCACGAACACACTGAAAAAGCATAAAACAAATATGTTCAGTGCCCTATCTAAAATAAATATTGTACCTTGCAGTGCTGGAATGTGTCTTTTAGGACTCTGAGGATGCAAGTGGGAAGAGAGCGAATTGCATCAAAAGACACAGATCCGTCGAAGGAACAGACGTGACGTACACAGCCAGAGAGAGACTCCAGGGTCTGGACCATCATCTGGCAAAAACACAACAGCGGAAATCAATATGACTGGCAAATGTAGTATTTTTACTGCGGTACACAAACTTAAAATACAAATATGGCATATTCAAACCTTCAATATATTCCTCAAAAATACATGCAGCTCTGTGTTTTGACTAGAAAGGCCTCCGATTTGCTTGCTGATTTCTTCCAAATGTCTTGCAAACACCTTTACCACCTGTGGATTGTACAAGATGACACATGAAAACATGCTTCCCATTGATTATTTTAAGCTACAGATATGGATTGGCATGAGTACCCAAAATAACAGCAATCATCGATCATGAGCCGATTTGGATGTTATCACACGATTTGAATGGGCGTTTTCAGTCCATTCATATGGGTCAGTAGGGGCCTGCTGCACATACTGGTAAAACTTAAAATGAAATTAGTTATTCTTGCGATTAGATTGTGTTTATTTACAGTCTACACCTACACCAACCCTAACACCTATCCTTTACCATGATAGAAAAACAGTATTATTGTCGTACAGTGTTACGAAAAAAAAATGTTCAATGAGCGCATGCCCAGTAGTCCTATGGATGATAACAGCCTTCTAAGCCCTACCAGTAGGGCCCTACTGACCCATATGATTGGGCTTATAATGACTGATAACGGCCCATTCAATCGCGTGATAACATCCAAAGCGGCTAATTTATTTTTTCTAATTGATGATGACAGCATTTTGGGTGGTATTTGATGTCCAGCCTGAGAAACTGAAGTAAAACTAAAAGAAGTAATGATGTCTGAAATCACTTTTTATATGAATGAATCACACATTTGAGGGGTTCATTAATCCACTACCAAAGGACTTTTCTAGGGTTTTAGATTTAACTTGCAGTGCAAATGCGCTCACTGACATAATTCACTATAATTGGGTTGTTTGAAACAACCTTAGTCTTTTCAGCTGCTACTTTCAAAAAAGTTTTAATATCATTATAACACCATGAATACTCGAGCACTTGTTTGAAAGAGCTGTCAGGTAAAAAATAATAATAACAAACCTTGGGCAAGAGAGTGGAAAAACATCCCGGCTCTAATTCAGATAAAGAAAGATGAGGAAGGAACCGGCTTGTAATTATTTTCAGAATATCTGTGAAGGTTATACAAATGAAATATGTATCAAGAAAGGAACTTGTCAGGGACAAGCTAGTTAAAAGATGCAGTTTGGCACGTTTATTTGGCTTGGATATGTTTTAAAACAAAGCATGAATAAAGGTTTACTTATATATTGTATGTCTGCAGTTTTAAAGACAGCTTAGACTTACTTGTGTGCTCTTCCCAGCTGTCTGTATCATGATGCATGGCGTTGTCTAGTGTCAAGGACAATCTTAATCATATAGTTACAGCAATGACAATAACGTAGTCTTAAACAAATACAATTGTCACTGTCTACATAATGCAATAAACAACATTACGTTACCTTAAACTACAAATTAATTGATTTTGAGAAGGAAGTGTGGAAAGGATATGACTAATTTAGGCAGGACCGTTTTGAGCTCTTGTTGACATGTCTCCTGGCTCCATTGAGAGACTTCATCCAAAAGGGTCACTTGAGACATTTTGGTCACGTTTTTCAAAACACTCCTGCATTGTAACGTTAAACAAAGTTGCAACTTTAGTGGAATTATGCATGTAGGTAACAAACATCTCGCTGAACAGAAAAAAAGATGACCAAACACGTTTTCTTGGTGAGTTAAACCGTTCAATTTGAACATACGCTATGCTTCGTACAATTTTTTTTTTAATGATCCTCTCAGAACTTACCGACTCACTTAAGAAAACTACAACGATAAATAAACGCGTTCATGTGATAATGAACAATAATGAGACCCTCAATGCATTTTTGTCTTATGCTGGAGCTCTTCACATTTCCTTCGACTGGGCAACTTCATTCGTCAGCAATACATGGGGATTCCTCAAGAAAACGAAATCAGTTTGATGACTTCCCAAGCGTCACTTTGGCCTTGTTTAATGATACGCCAAAGAAAATTTTCACTTTACTAGTATTTAATTCGGCGTATTTAAGTCACCTGCGTAATAAGTACAGTGCTTACGAATTCCCCTTTTAACGTGAAATGGTAGGTCTCCAAACTTCGCGCGGTTTCCCATGTGTGGTTTAAACTCATCTCATTCAAACCGCACTCTACGGTGATTGGTCAGAATGTGGCATGCTTACTTTATGATCCAATCACAAAAGCAGTGTTGTGTAATCGATGTACAAAGTGGAACAACTTGATTACTACCATAATAATGACTGGGTTCTTTTTTTTAATTGCTGCCGTGATACAGAACAAGTATAAACTAACAACCTCAAAAACGTTAAAAAAAAAAAAAAAAGTTGATTTTATGCACCATGAAGGACAAAGTATATAGTCAACCAGAAAAATTACCCTAACATTTACAACGGTTAAAAAAAAAAAAAAAAGCCAATTATAATAAACCTGAAGGTTTTTTGCACCCTACTAGGGTAGATGAAATTTTTCCCTTGCATCATTTCAGTAAATCATGGACATCAGTTAAAGACAGTGGGATTTTATGGTAGATCATGTCAGATTCTGATGTGAAGGAAAAAAAATAAATGGCAACAACCTTTACAATATTTATAAAGAGCTTTATTAAAATGAATTAAACATTTTTTGCTTGTTGGTTTTCCCTGACCTGGAGAGGACCAACTTGGGCTTTTCCCTCCCACTGCAAACCTGGAGAGAAAAAGCAACAGAAATCAGCAAACAAGGGACAGAAGTTCTGCGGATTCCTTTTGGGCTTAGGTCTCAATGTACCTGGAACTTTGGGGAACACACCAGCTGTTCTCAATCCACAGCTTGTGTCACAGCAGCCACACACCTGATCACTCCCTTCAGAAGACACCCATCTAAAAAAAAAAAAAAACCCCCCGCTTTAAAAATGTATTTGCAGGGACACCACATACTCACAATTGTTGAGTCACCCATGTCTATAATAGAGCAATGTAGTGGATTTACCCTCCGAAAGACTCACCCATTTGCTTTAAAAGAACAAGACTTATGCTCTTCATCAATCTGAGAAAATGAAGCTGCACTTGCTTTTAGAAGGCAGGTGATGTAAATCTGTAGAGAAAGGTCACTTATTAGATGCAAGAACTATATAAAGATTAAACCTCCAAATAAGAGTGTCAACTCAATACATACGGAGCGACTGCTTTCTTGCTGGAACCTGAAAGCTTCCAACTGAAATTGGAGCTTGTTATCTTGCACTCGGGGCAGAAATCTGGACACAGAGCCTGTATACTTCGCATCAGTGAGGCAGCTAAAACACCAAGAGACATTGTCAGGATCTCGTATTCTACTTGTATACACACAAAAAAATAAAATAAATAAAGTTCAGGTCAGTGAAGGTTCTTACCCATGATTTTCAATAAAAGAATACGTCGGAGTAGAGTTCACATCAGGACCTGCAGTGGCAACACAGTGGTCCACAAATACACGAAGGGGGACATGGTTGTACTGCATTACAGATGCCTGAATATTGATGATGTCACTCAGGAAGAAAACATTCGAAGCCCTTTCCAACATCCAGTCATCTTGAGGAATGAGGGGGGAAAAACCTGGGTGAAATAAAATCTAAAGATACCTCCAAACACACAAAAAAAGCTAAGCAATACCAACCAGTCATGACCTTCAGTGAAAACACCAGAATATCCTCTGCAACCTTGGTGGACAGATATGGGATCCAAGCTGGTTTCAGTTCACTACTGCTCACATTCCGTCTCCTATATTGAAATATTTATTCAGCTCCAGAACACTTGAATGGTAAAGTGGTACTGATGAAACTCAAAGTTACCTGGGGTAGTGGCATTCAATACCAATTGAAGCACCCCTGGACCTTACAATAGGAATGTTCTGTAATGCTGCTGGTCTATAATCAAGACTATAGATATAGACAAGCTCCTCCTCAGTCACCTACAAAAGATAAAATAATCTAGCACTCTGAGCAAGTGCACAATACGATAAAAAAAAAAAAAAGCCAGAAGACATACCACAAGGTGACTACCACACTCCTGAAGCGGCGATTGAAAGACCAGGACTCTGGCAGTTGCATCCACGTCCGCTACACTGCAGCTCCCTAGAGAAAAGAGAGACGGCTCAAGGAGCTGGCCGTTGCCAAAGAAGTCCTGCTTCACTTCCACATGCACCCCATTTTCCCAACACTGGACTGCTACACTGTTAGGAGGTCCAGGCTGCTGCAACTCAAAGTTAAAATCTGGCTGTACTGGCTCTTCTGGGACTTTTGGGAACTTCCATTTCAGCTCCCTGACAGGGCCCTGCAGTTCTTGTTTGGATTGAATATTTGAAGCTGCAAGATTTGAAATAAGCGGTGCCAACTGAGGCCTCTGAGATTGAACCCCATAAGGAGTTTGGATTGGTTTCCTCGACTCCCTAAGCTGAGAATCATTCGCTTTAGATTCTTGCATCAGCGCCCGGGCCCGAAACCCCCAAGCCTTTTGTCTGGCACAATACACATGATCAAACATGATCACCACTAAAAGCACAAGAACACATTGGCCAAGTCCCATTATGAGAGCAGTAACAATACCACACAACCACACTGCAGCAAGCTGTTGTAGCACTATTTTATAGTGTCATGAATTATATCCCCACCCAACTTCAAACAAGCTTAATTGCTCTGTGGACCGTCGTAATCAAGGAATCAAGGAAATGGCACTGAAGTTCATCAAGACTCCAAATTAAACTAAATTAAACAAGAAACATACTGCTTTTGTAAGATAAACAGTATTTGACCTGCTATTGAGTTATCCTGGGGATACAGATATTATTTCTAACATTGTTAATCTTAATGAGCTCTTCACAAAAAGTTACTTTGAATGACTGTACATCTGCAACTTCTTCATAATCATATCTTTATTATTTGTAATGAAGACTGATGGGCAACAGTATACATTTAGATGAATGAAAATACGCCAGTGGTTCCTGTAAGTGAGAGCAGGAATAGGGACGCGACCACACATTCCTACACCAATCAAAGTCATTACCAGAATACTGTCTGGAGAACAGACACTATTGTGTGAAACTATATCCCACACCCCTCTACTACAAAGTGACACCTTCAGGTTTTTCTATAAACATCCTTGACGGTAAGTGTGTACACGTGTGCCAGCCACATGCTAAGGGAAACAAAAGCTTATTAACAGAAGGCTATGATTGCGATAACATCTACAGGAACTTCCAAATGCAGTCCCATTACGTTCAAATAGACTAAATGTGTCACAGGACAATGGGAATTTCACAGGGAAAACAAAACTGTAGTTAATCACAGCACATTACCTTGTTCAGTCTTACATTTTGTTCTAAATAAAAAAAAACCTTACCTTGAATTAAAATGAATGACTACTAAGGCTGTGACACTGTTAGATCATATCAAACCTTTTTTCCTTTTTGAGATGACCTCTGCTAAAAAAACCAAAACACACGGCACTGGCACCTTTTAGAACAATGAAGGCACTATTAAGTGTCTTTTTGCTGTGTATGCTGTCTTGTTTAACCTCTTAATGGTAAGAGACAATGAGGGTCATATTCAGGTTCCCAGGGGCTAGAGGAAACTGGTTAAGGTTTCAATTTAAGAAACAGGATGGGAAAATCACTTCTGTTCAGTACACATGCCATCTTTTAAACAAGATCCATTAAGGGTTCTTTTGAAAATAATATATGCACCTATAAATGTAAGGCTTGACACAACAATGGGCCTTTACACTTTAATTGCCATGGTGAAAATGCAATCATTTGTTCAGTGAAAAGGTTTGAAAATTATTTTCATATGATGAATTTGTATGCTTGTATCTCAGTAACAATTAAGTACGATTTACTGAATGATGCAGACACTCTTTTATCTGTTCCCGATCTCTACACTGACACATTCCATAATGGAGACAGGAGACTGGATATGCTTATCCCTCTGCAAAACACATGCTGAGTTCCGGTGCAGGTTAGACCTTGCTATCAAGGTCAGTGATCTAACCTCAAATTTAAAACTGCTGACAGAACAGTGAACTTTTTTTTTTTTTTTTTTTGTCCAAAAGAAAATAAGGGATAGCTAAAGTGTTACCAAATTGTATACTTAAAAAAGGAATTCAGAGTGATACATTCAGACTTTTTATTCCATTGTGACTTTGTAGTCTTTAAAGACTGATTTTAGCTTTTCCACTGTGACAGCATGGTCAGCCTTCCCATATGCCTAGAAAAGAAAGATATATGAAATAATCAAAGCAGGCTCTAACACCAAAAACACGCTTAACAAATAATGTTTATGAAAGGTTTGAAAAGCCCAAGCTTATTTTATTGTACTGCAGTTAGTTCACTTCACACACCTGGTCTATTTCTAGCATATTGAAGGATTTCCTTAAAATTATGAGATCTGATCCTGATTTGAGTCCCTGCTGTAACCTTATTTTGTGTCACAATATTAAGTGGTTGTTATAAAGGTTAAGGGTGTTACCGTAGACTCTCCAAACACACGAAGTGTCTTGTCTGTGCTGTTGTGCTCAATCTTGCCACCACCAGGACAACTACACTCCAGTCCCAAGGCCTCCATAGCAGGATTAACTTTTTCAAATATGTGATCTGAATAAAAAAGTTGAGGGATGTGATGAACTATTCCAGAAATGATTGTGCTCATGTTTATTCTGAGATCTGCTGTAAGTTTCAGTCCGGTGATACTGGCAACAGTAAAAACACATCAACTAAACACACTAGTAATATAGACAACCCTTGACCAAAACCAGTAGCAATATTTGGTTTGGAGATCATTGTTGGAATTTTTCCTACGCACCCATTTCTCAGGTGTGCCGACTTTGCGTCGATTGAGTGTAAATTTCTTGCTCTAAAAATGCATTGCTGAAGACTTCACTCGGACAAATTTAAAGGCGATTTTCCCAATATTTTTATTATTTTATTTGTTTGCACCCTAAGATTTTCAGATCTCGGCATTTTCCTTTCCGAACAAACATCAATGGAAATCTTATTTATTCAGCTTTCAGATAATCCATGAATCTCAATTTTTACATCTTAAATCTTCTCCACAACTTCTCAATCAAGCCTCAAAATGACTTCAGTGATACCTGTCAACCATTTATATAAACGTTGTCATGTTGAAACGTTACTTTGATGTATCTTTCTCAATGCCCATAAACAGCGAGGAACAGAACGCCTGTAAGCAGCCGATTATAAATAACGTTACTGCTGAGCTGTCTGAACAGCATAAAGTTAACTCGCTGGGTAACGTTACAGAACCAGTCAGACACGCTATTGCACTTTCAAGCGCGCACACTTACTGTGGTACTCCGCTGTTTTAGTTCCCCTTACTATCACTTTTTGTTCCGTACCACCTTTAACCTTTATGTTTACTAATATGTATTTAAACGTTCCCTCCGGATCAATGTCGACATCAGGAACTTTGCTCAGAGCGTCTGCCATCTTCGCAGTGACAGCTGCACGCAACACAGCCGAACCAAAGTCATCACGCACGCCAGTAACGTTACGCTAACCGGAAATGCGTAATGCAAATTCATACAGTTAACATCAAGCTTGGAAAAATTAATATTAGCATGTCCGTGTGACATTATGCCCATTATCTTGCTCTCACAGACTTGTGGACTTTCCCTTTCAGCCCAGACAGCACACCCATATCTAATCTCAGTAGTAACGTTAATTCCTGTGCTTTAGGAAATGTTTCCATTATGTTCATCTAGAAAAAAAAAAAAAACCCAAATTAATGCCATAAAAGAGGATAATCTTGGAGTAGTCTGACCACGATGTTGTGAGTTTTCACAAATATCAATTTTTTAGTCTGTCAGTTTGTTTGTTTTGTATGCCTTGTTATATGAATGTTGTTTAGTCTTTGATTCATCACTAATTCATCAATTATTAGTTTCCCAGTACCTATATGTATAGACTTTATCGTCTAAACCTCGTACTGAATATATAGGCCTACCATCATCAAAACGTTTTTTAAAACTATGCTAGCCAAATCCAAAGTGCAAGTAATCTTTTGAGTATTTAATGTGTGAAAATTGTTTGTCTACATGCAACTGTGCATCAGTTGCGGCATCAATAATAATAAACCAAATAATTTTAATAAAAAAACATCAAGATCAATATCACATGTAGAATAGGCTAATATGTGATAATATATTCCTCAGCCAATCAGATTCAAGCATTCAACGGCCCTGTATATCACTGTAATTATATCCACTCTGATGGTTAAGGTGAACAAAAAGAATAAGAAAAACTTAATTGGAGACATTTCTATAAAAATTCTTTGGATATGAGTTTTATAGCCTATCAATTGGATAAGTGGCACAGATTATTTTGACATATATTTAGGCCTATTATTATTTTCTTCACTCTTTTTCCTGGTCCCCAGCTATTTCTGTTAAGCGGAAGCTGGTACAAACCTGTGCAAACAAATTAAACAGAGTGGCATCCCGTAACAGTGAAGGTCACACACGAATCAAGCTGTAAAAACTCAAACTTCAAAACGAGAAACCTCAGGGGATCTTAAGTACAATAATAGGAAATAAACAAAGGAAATTTAAAATGGGCCAGATAGTTTTAATTATTAAACAAATATGTTTAACTTTTACATACGATGATTCCTGTCTTACTTATTTTTAGTTTTAAACTGAATTTTAAAAAAGTGAATATTGTAAATTGTGAATATTTTTATGGATGTTCCTTAAATGCTATTATTCTAATAAATACTATTATTCTTGTTATCATTACTTTTGTATAATATCAGTTTGTAAAATTAGTTCACTGTCTTAAATGTTTATGGTATATTTTCATGACTTATACAATGCAGAGTAGAACAAAGTCACCGCTAATTGAATTTCCACGTAACTGGGGAAATACAGTAAAGACACCAATGAAATAATTACTGGCAACAATTATAAGTGATTTCCCTCTCGACCCATATTGTATCCCTTTTTCCTTTATCACCAGAGCTGAAGAGACTCAGGAAATGTCAGTGTGTCTGCCATTAGATCTCCCTGCTGATTACTTTTTCCACACCAAAAAGTAAAAGCGACAACAAAAAACAACAACAATGATAATACATTTTTAAAAAGTCATCATGAATGTGTCATTTCTATTTCTGAATACTGTAAAATTATGCTTTTATCCTGCTGTGGCCATATCAGCACCAAAAGCTCTACAACATTTCCCGAGAGGTCACTTCCTTGCACTTCCCTGCACTTCCTAACGCCTTCAGAGTGTAAAAAAGAGAGAGTGATTTCCTTGAGTCAGAGAGTTAGAGAGGGGTATTTCCACAAACTAAAATTCCATTGCTTTTTCTGGCTGATGTTGCAGGTTGTTCCGGGAAGGGAAGTTCAGAGCCATAGCTGAGCTCCTATATAAATGCCCCAACAGAGTGAATACCAGACCATATTCTTAAATCTGAGCCATCATATTAGTAGAGAAGTACAGAGAATACCATTAAGAGGACCATTTGATAGTTGTACCTCCATGACAATGGTACGTAAAGCCTTTAAAATATGCATTTCTATAATTTTACTATCTATAACTATTTTGTTCATCCAATTGAAATAATTCTTTAACTTTGCAGGGCATCTTCAACAAAGTACCATTGCAATTTTTGGCTGCCCTTGTTCTTATTTCTTCAGGTGAGTAAGCAAACCATACTAATGTAAAATCCTAACTGAGTACAACCAGTCAACGTAGTTTACTCAAAGTTACAATGGTTTGATTTTGCAGTGTTAAACTTATGGAGAGGCACTGAAGGCTGGTCATATCATTCCTCATCGGTCACTATGAACTGGGAATCTGCCAGACAGTGGTGCAAACAGCATTACACTGACATGGTAGCCATCCAGAACAAAGGAGAGATTGAGCACCTCAACAATATCTTTCCAAAAGTCAGTGGATATTACTGGATTGGCATTCGTAAAATAAATGGCATTTGGACCTGGGTGGGAACTAATAAGACACTTACAGATGAAGCTGAGAACTGGGCACATAATGAGCCCAATAATGGAGGGAACAACGAAGACTGTGTGGAAATATACATTAAAAGAGGGAAAGATGAAGGCAAATGGAATGATGAGTCCTGCTATAAGACGAAGACTGCACTGTGCTACACAGGTAGGTAGTCTTTATGCTAGTTTTTTAAGACGGGAATTCACAAACTTGGGGGGCAGGAAAAAATGTTGTGGACATCATGGCTATGGGTTTTAGGGTCATTTAACCAATGCATTTTTTATTTAAAACAAAAGAAACATAATTCTGCTGCATTTGTTGAATAAACATATTCATTTAATGTAATTATTTATTTTTCTTTCCCAAGCCTCCTGCAAAGACAACTATTGTGTCAGTGGTCAAGGAGAGTGTGTTGAAACTATAAACAGCCATAAATGCTCATGCTTTGGGGGTTTCTATGGAGAGCAATGTGAACACGGTGGGTTATATTTTTCTAGATAATGTAAATATATCTGTTTACAATAAAAGATGTGAAATTTATGTAACCTGTTTTCTGATTTTCAGTTATAAAATGCAAACTAGAGGATGTCACCCCACCAGATCATGGCAGCATCCAGTCCTATCATCCTTATGGACCTTTTTCATATAACTCTACATGTGAATATTCCTGTGATGAGGGTTATGAACTGAAGGGCTCCAGTACGACAAGATGCACTTCTACCACAGAGTGGTCAAGGAAACCCCCAACCTGTGAACGTGAGATGAATTTACATTGT
>JAUMHQ010000032.1:1701337-1719876 GCA_032361165.1 Enteromius paludinosus | reverse complement strand
CTTCACAAATATATATTTGGCAATACACAATAACGATTACACTTTAATGACATTTAATTAATATTTATATATTATTATTTTTAATATATATTTATATTTATATATATCATCACTACACTTACTGTATATCCACATATAAATCATGCATGTGTAGGTGTTTTTGAAACCATTGGGACTAATTTGCTCTGTAAATAGCTTTCAATACTTTTGTAATAAAGAACTGTGCTGTATGTTGCATTTGTGGTATATAATGCATTTTGGAAAATACTGTAGCATTGTTTGTTGGATATACTGCACATATTGCCAAATGTTTAGTTGTTTCAAGTTTACAGAAAATGTGCTAATCCCCCCCCAAGTGGTGTGAAGTAACGAATTACAAATACTCATGTTACAGTAATTAAGAAGTTTTTATCAGTAATTGTACTTTTTTTGAGTAGTTTAAAAATGTGCACTTTACTTGAGAACATTTAAAAGTGATGTATCGGTACTTTTACTCAGCTATTTTCCTCCATTTGTGGTCGTTATATGCTGATTTAAAATTCATTTATTTTTATCCATCAACGTGATTGGACAGAGAGAGAGAAATCGGTCTCATGACTTTCTCAAATCAGATCGTGCATAGAAAACTTTAACCGCCAACTGCTGTTAATCATGGCTGCTTGAAGTGTATTTTCATGCATCAGTTATCATCAGCATCTTCCTCTAATGTGTTAAGGTACATTTTCTGCTTATTAAAGATTTGTATATACATATATGCTTGCCCATTTGAAATTTAGGTCTGAAATTTGCTGTAAGGTTGCGGGTAGCGTAAGGTACGTAACGCGTTCCATATATATGTTTTTTTTTTTTTCTCTTCCGTTTCTATATATATGTGCCTCCGTCGCGTTCGTTCTGCAGCGTCACTGCTGTTGCGTGTTGAACTTGTTTACTGTTGATGAGTTTGAGCGTGTGATTCGCGCTGTGAAAAGTACGGTGGCCGGCCGCAAAAGAAAAAAAAAAAAGCTCGTACTCTCGGAAGAAATCCTGCTGGCGGGCGCTGTCTGTGAGGTACGACTCGTTGCTGATATAAACGCGTTATTAATGACATATTATTTGATAAAAGCTTTATTTCAGTTTATCGTCGTTGTGCTTTCTGACTTGTTATTATGTTTCCTGAATTGCTATTTTGTTTCGCACCTCTCGGCCACCGTAGTAAAGTGTTTTGGAAACACTGCAAAATGCTTGGGAATAATGTAACTTACTCAAATTGAGGACCAGTATGCACCTTATTGATGACCGGTGGCTTTAATATAGGCCTACTTATTATTATTATTATTATTATTTTATTTCATTTTATACAATCTCCCTTCATTTAGCAATTTGCCGAGATGTTTTCTTTTAAAAAGCTTTCCCAAAAATACTTTGCTATTTAATGCATTATCCGGACAAATTGTACTTTCAGCATAACAATTCAAATAAATGTGTAAAAGGTATGGCGTGTTATTCTTCTTGAACAATGAGCATAGTAACATCAATTTCAAGTTTATACGTTATCAAATTCCTTTTTTGCTAAATGCTAAAATTGGCATTTTGGAGAGAAATGGGCAACAGCTGCATGCTGTCTCAGTGGCCTTACACATGCTTTCAAATCTATTTTTTCAAACTTTATGATTTAAATGGGGTGATTTGTAATAAGACTGACATTAAACTTTTCTTCAAATGAATGCTGTTTTAAAAGCGTTGACAATCAAAATGAAAAGTACTCGATGATGATATTCTTTATGAAAAGCAAGATAACATGTATTAAATGATGTACATTTTAAAATGTATTTTCTTTATTATGATGGTAGTCAACACAGCTAGTACTCACTACTCAATATTAATGAGTACTTTTAAATAGGCTACTTTTTTATTCGTACTTTTACAAAAAACAAAAACAAACCGGATGTAGAATGCCATTCCAAACATACTTTTTTTCTATGTGCCTTCTGTTTTACTGATGAACTGATGATCGAACAGATCAAAACATCAATCATGAGTGATGAGCTGTTTTCTCATAAGCGCCACCAACTGTTGTCATCCGATGCACAGTCCAGTGACTGGATTAAACCGAACTCCATGGCCAGTCATGAAGGTGATAGGTCACTGGTATTATGGGACCTCTCTGCAACCTTTCGGGACAGGAATGTCAGTGACCACAAAAGACTGCTTTGGTCAGATGATCAATGAAGCCCAAACACAATCCGTTAAGGTCAGGGTTGAAATCCAAAAAAATGATGCTGTAGTGGATCCAGGTCAGAGGTGCCACAAGGCCACATGCTCTCTGCTCAGTCATGTGTGAAGTTTTGAGAGTCGTGTTTCGTTCTGTTTAGTCACATCACAAAGAGATATGCTGGCTTGCGTCGGACACAGCAAACAAAAGACCCTGCAAAGGTGATCGAAGACTGATGACCCTGTCAGGATTTATTTTGCATCAGTGGCTGGCTGACTGTATGTTATGCATTATGTTTAGCTTTCAGCAATTCAACTTAACAATTTAACAAGAAAGCATCCTTCAAAATATCTTCTTCCATGTTCCACAGATAAAAGCAAGTCATGCATGTTTGAAACTATACATGGAGGCTGAGTAGTTTAGATATCCTTTAAAAGGTTATTTAGTATAGTAAAGTGTATGATTGTATGTATAGAACTACAGCAGGTGGTCATCAGTCAGGTCAGACAGATGTCCTCTAGCCTGTGGAGGTCATACTGAACAGACTGAGCTGCGACCTCCGGTGTGCTGAGAAGGCGAAATTGTAGCGCAGTCTCTATCCTCATTGATCGGCCACACTTTAGCACGCATTAGGTTGCACCCACACAACAGCATGCTCTAATGAAATCAATCTGCTGTGGAAATGCCTCACCAGGGTACCGGAGACAGGAGGAAGATTTACAAACCTGTTACTGTACCATCAACAGCTATCATTTAGGATTTTCACGTTTAGCTCAGTCAGCGTATATACAGTAGATGTGTATGTGAAAGTGATTTATACGCATGAGGAAGAGAGTTCACATCCTATAGGAAGGGAAAAAGCATTAAAGAAGTTCACCTAAAACTGAAAATATGCTGAAAATGTACTTGCCCTCAGGTCATCCAGGATGTGGCTGAGTTTGTTTCTTCATCGGTCAGATTTGGGGAACTGTTCCTTTGAGACTGAAGTGGGAGCGCATGGGAATGTTCAGAAAAGGATGAATGATCTGGAAGCAATATTAACTATGTTTTTTTTTTAAATGACTAACGGCCTATAAAAACTAGTTTTAATAAAGGACAAGTTTGTTGATTTTCTGTCAGCTTTATCTGAAGTGCATTCAGATGAACAGTGTGTACCCTTTGTTACGCATCTGTGTTACCTGCATCCAGATCTCCTGGTTGGTCAGCTTCAGTGTTTTTGTTAAAACTACAAATTCCCACCCACAGACAGCTGGAGCCCTGGGCATTATGAGTGTTGAAATTTCCCTGCGTTATTGGCCAAAGGGAATTTCATAGCCCATTTTCTCTGTTTTCTCTAGTCATGAACATTTTTTTTTTTTGCTTTGCTACTTGCATAGACAGACAAGTTTTATTAAAAGCCCATCTTTCCAGCGGTGAATTACCTTTTCAACCCTTCGCTAAGTTCCACCCCATTGGTTACTGTTGCCAACTCAGACTTTACAGAACGTCTCATAGGAATGAACTGGAAATTTCTAAGAATTTTTTTTAAGCAAAATCATACTGTGGTGAAATTGATTGGATGCCATTCTCATGTGGGCTAGAAGTAACCTTTTAAAACTTCAAAGCACTTTATCTACCTTTTTATTTAAAGATGTATTTTTTAGGAAATTGTCATTTGGCGACACTGGTTGATATATGGGGGATCACAGTCACAGTAAATTGTAGTATGAGTTATTGGTGAATCATTATTATTTATTTATAAAACTCAGATTTCATACACATACACACCCAATGTGCTTTAAAAACATTTTTTTTTGTTTGTTTTTAAATACTGTTTCTCATACATTTCTCGTCTAAGGATTCCATTCTGAACATACCCTGTAGCTCAGCTCAGTGACACACAATCTCCGCTCTAGACAAAGTAATAAATATCTCTTCTGCGAGATAAAGGGAGAGTGTGTGTGTGAGATGATTACCCTCAGATGTGCCATATGTGTGAGTTTACCCACAGTACACACGGAGCCGAGAGGATGAAGGGAGTAGAAAGTCCCCACACTTGTTCTTTTCATCCCTTTATTCTCGGAGGAAGAGGCACATGTATATTTTTGGGGGGCTGCGAGCGGTGTGTTTTCTCTCAGTAGGGATAATGCTAGTCATTAATCATCGTGTCTTGTGCTGAAACGGCCTCCCGCTTAAAGTGTCACCGGGATCCGCTGCGCCCAGCGCCCGCTACCGTTCATCCGCTCCGTTAACCGTTTGCGGGGGCCTCCCGCTGGTTCACACACCTGGAGCCGAGCCAGCCGACCGGGATATTTTTTATTCCGCTTCCCCTTTACCTCAGCTCTCAGGAATGCTCTCCCACCTACACAGGGTCTGCTCGCCATTACTTTTATTTGAAATTCAGATCTATATTTGCTCATCAGAAACACATGCTACGGCGGGTAAAATGCACACAGAGCGCTCGCAATGAGGAACATCTTGGAGCGCATAACTTAAGCTCACTGTTACATTGCCCCGAACCATGTGAATATGTCTATCTGTGTTACAGGAACACAGGAAATACCATCTTATTATCCAGGCTTTTGATCTGTATGTCCATACATGACCTCTCGTATTAAAACCGGTGCTGTGAAGATACGTTGGGACCAGATCCAAGGCGTCTGAGAACCAGGTCCGTTTCATTCAAGCTCACACACAATACTCCCATTTACAGTGAGTCACAAACACTCTTGTGTGACGTTGAAGTGGATCCTTTTTGTTGGAGTGATGATGTGTGGCATCTGCACACTTCATAAAGGCCTCATGCTCACGGGGGTCGTGTTATTGTTGTAGTGGGAAGTTCTTCACATCATAAATACGCCCCTGGGAAACGCGACTTTGAGGAACTGAAACATGCTTTCGAGGTAACGCGTAATTTACACACCAAACATGCCCAGA
The DNA here is from genome assembly GCA_032361165.1 of Enteromius paludinosus. Classification (NCBI taxonomy): domain Eukaryota; kingdom Metazoa; phylum Chordata; class Actinopteri; order Cypriniformes; family Cyprinidae; genus Enteromius; species Enteromius paludinosus. The sequence continues at coordinate 1,714,769 of JAUMHQ010000032.1, read as the reverse complement.
AGCAGATGCCTGTCTGACAGACTGGGGCAAATTGTGGACATAATGGCCACAGGCTTGCCCCCCACCTCTTTGTTTGAAACCGGAATTTGAACTGCATAAATAGGACAAATCTGCCCGGTTCTCCTCCTGGACCTCATCTCAGTAACTTTGGGGGAAGTTTCTGTGATCAAAAGCAGTGTAAAATGGTTCCAGGGCAGGATATTTCCTCAGTGTGTTTCTCAGGTTTAGATGGACAAGGAGGAAGAAAGGTTTCCCTTGCTTTTTTCTTTCAGGTTTTGAGGGAAGACCCCAGTGTAGGCTTTTTTTGTTTTTTGGGTAACGCTACATTCCACAGCAGTCATGACAGTTAGGGTGGTCTCATATATGTCTTCATGCTCGTTGCTCCTTCACAGGCCCAATGGAAAGTTGAACCCTCATTTTAGTCAAATCAAAAGTCAAAAATGTTTTCTATTTTAGCATATTTTAAAATTCAAATTTGCATTTTCAGCAGCAGTTAGATCATAGTTAGATCCTTCAAAAATCATTCTAATATTCAAATTTTTTTTTAGTGTTTGTACTTTTATTCGTCAGGCAGAATTGAAAGAATACCATTTATTTCAAAAGTACATATCTTGGAACAATATAAATGTTTTCATTGCCACTTTAGATCTATTTAAAGCATCAGTGCAAAAAAAACAAAATTTTCCAAAAAAACAAAAGTGGTGTTTCCTCTAAATTATGCAGCTATTATTGAAGCTTTGAACAGAACATGAGTTTTGCTCAAACAATCAGTGATAATGTTATCGCAATCAATAACTGAAATGCATTTCTGTGGTGTGCCACAACAATTAGGCCTTTGATTGGCCGACATCTCTCTGCTCTAATTAGGATAGCTTTAACAAAGTGCCCACTCCTCCCCCTGTTTTACATATGTACTCTTTATTTAAATTGGCCCTGTCATATGCAGATAAGCGGCTGCATTGTTGTGCAAGGCCCAGCGAGTTTCACACTCTCATATTGAGGCAGATGAGGCTTTCCTTCCTCTCACTGCACAAAAACAAAACGTGTTAAGCAAAAGGAGGAGGAAGCTGCCAATTAGAATCTACAGGCCTGCAGAGCCGTGGCTGCTGATTGGCTAATTGGGTGTCTGAACAGAGAGCTCTCTCAAGCAGCGATGCAGATCCCATGCCTCAAACATTAGCGTCACGCTCTCGAGGTGTCTTTTGTGGTTTGATTTATGGATTATTGTTTCTCTTTATCCTTTTTCTCTCTCTCGCTTTCCTAATTATTTTTTTCTGTCTAGCCTACAAACATTTGGATCGTGTCGTGTGATAAGGTGATGCCGTTTATCATGCTGCTATGAATTGCCTTATGTTGGAGAAGAATGACTGGAAAATTACTAATTGCAGTTTTAATGCAAAAAAATGAGATGCAGAAACGTTATATAATGTGATCATTTTCGGTTTTTAAAATGAACGTCTTTCCCTTTAACTTTTTGTTTACGACTACTAATTACTAATAACTTTAGTTTAGCTTATAGTATGGTAAGGAGTGCAATGTTCAACTTTTGTTAGAAATGAAATGTTTGCATCGAATTGCACCAGAATATGTGAGCTCTCCTTTGTAAATATTTATCATCTGCAGTGATGTAACATTTCCTCCACATTATGTAATCAAATGATGGTGGTAGTCCTGTAAAATGTGGATTATTGCAGGTGGAACATGATTATGGGATTGACAGAATATCTGCAGCACAATAGAGTCAAATTATTAGAGCAGATCGGTGATGTTGGTTGATTATATAAGCTTGTGATGACATCTTTGAAATGGAGTTGGGACGGTGGTTTCTCTCCGTCAGCATGCACTCACTCACCTCTGATATACATAATGCAGATGCGCGCTATTTTTATTCTAATGCATTATGTATGTCATCGTCTGTGACGTGCCGATGAATGTTGAAAGGATTTGCTCATAGCTGTGATGGAGAGGGACTAAGCTTGCTGAGGTTTTGCACATTTGTCTAGTTTTGTCATGTTGTATCTTCTCTGTTCCTTGCCTGCTCTGATTATTTTAATGGATGGTTCTCCCCAAAATTTCAAATGGTCATCATTTACTCATCCTGCTATTTCAGAGTTGATTTTTTTTACTGATATAATGAAAGTGAAGGGCTGTAAAGCTCCTGATATGCAAAACAACAACATACATGTAATGCATACGCCTTCTGAATCAGTACAATAGCTTTGTGGGAGGAACAATCGTAAATATAAGTCATTATTGACTAAGTCGTCAAGTCGTTATTGTTCCTTTATTGTATTTCAGATTGCAGTTGTTTAATATATTAATTTACATTTAGTCATTCAGCAGAAACTTTATCTAAAGCAACTTCTAAATGAGGACAATGGACAGTTTCAATGCTTTATCATTTAGAAATTAACTGATGTTCAAAAGTAGCCTGCTCAGTCTGTTTAATGTAACTGTTTAATCCAAATACTAAGAGTTATGAGCAATTATTATAGTTACAAGCTAACAATTATGACCAATTTTGCATGCAAGCATAGCTGATTTTTGTAGACTACTACTGTCACTTCTTCTCTTTTGAAAAGAATATTGACTTTACATCAGACCTTGCTGTTGTATGACTTTATATATCGATCACTATTATTATGAATAAAATGAAATTAAGATTATATGATTCTTTCTTGACATTGTAAAGCTTGACCCAGTTCTGAATTACTTGCATCATCGAAGAAAGGCAGAACGTTCTTCAAAAATTTATATTTTGTGTTGCAACATGAGGGTGAAACTATTCCTTTAAAACCTGAGCCAATGGGTTATCCAGTTCAAACAAGCAAAAAAGTATAAAAGAGTGAGGGGTGGACCACCACTGAAATAAGAAATAAAGGAATTTAAAAAATGGTGGAAAAATGTCGCTCTAAAGGATTTCGCTCGAGATCTGTGCTTTATATTGAGATCTGATGGCTTTTGACAATTGTGAGCCCCCTCCTCCCCCTATCCAGATGCCTCTACCCCTGAGGGGGATCTCGGGGGCCCACTGCGCTCCGCTCCTGGGAACTACCGTGGGTGATTGGCCCCCCGCCTTACCCACCTACAACGCTGGCCCGAACAGACCGCCGTGTGTAGGGCAGAGGCAAGCGGGACGACCTCAGGGCCTCTTAATAAGCAACAGCAGCCATGGAGCCGGACCTCTGAAGAGATCCAGCAACAATGATTGTGTAATGATATGGAAAGGACAGAAAAACCTGAGCTCGGCTACCAAACGGCAGCGCCGCGAGGGGAAGCCTTGTCCGAACTCATTAGGGTTTCTGTATGTGTCTCTTTTTTTCTTTTCTTGTTTTTTTTTTGTGCTGGCATTCCTACTTCTGATCGAACCGATGTTTTGCAGTGCATAAGGTGCTTCGAACCTGGCAGGGTCAGTATTTGCAGTGTGCTATTGGACGTTGGAAATACCCAAACCCAACTGGGCCCCTTATCATGTACAGCACACAAATTACGCAAAGCAGCATCCATCTGCCGCACAAATAGAGCTTCAACCCGAACCGGCGCTCTGCCATTGTTCTGGCCGTTTGCCGCCCCTCCCGGGGTAATTCATGTGCCCCGCTACTCTGCTCACCCGTCACTGGCTATTCACTTAAACCTGAAACATTTCCATGGGCACAAAGGCTTCAAACATGGCCGTGACAAAGGAAAGGATTTCTGCGTTCCTATTCTTTTCCTCCTCTCTGTCTTTCTCTTTTCTTCAAGACATTGTGTTGTTTAATTGGTTGTGCTTGGTAATTTTGTCCCTTGTCTTCTCCCATACTGAGTGATTGTGCGGGGACGGACGTTTGCTTTGACTGGATCGGACAGGAGCGGGCTCCCTCCCGTATGCTGGGAGCCGTCCACCTTTGTTAGGTACGCGGAGTTCGGTTCGGGCTCTGTGTGTGGTAAGGTTTGGGAATCCTGCACGGATGTCGTGGGAATGCTGAGGAAACGTCCCTCTTCATGCCACTGAATGACTGAGATGACCCCTCCGTGACGTGCTCAATGAATTCATATCTCCAGTCTTGCTGGTGATTAATGATTCCTGGCGCTTTCATGCCGAATCCATTGAAAAGCCCAGCAGTGAGCCTGTACTGTACATTTTCTTTGTTGCTGAGGCTGTGTGTGTCCTAACATGTTTTTTTTTTTTTTTTTTTAAATGAACTTCATACTGTAGTGCTGGGCTGCTGGCTGAAAGAGCATCAAGGTTAACAGTCTATGGAGAGAGTGAAAAAGCAGGGAGGACGAAGGAGAGTAAGGGAAAACGACGGTGGCTTTGTCTGCAAACAAGAGAAGGTGTGTGTATGTGTGCTCCAGTGCATGTGTGTGCATTTGAGACGGAGAGGGAGGAAAAAAAATAGGTTCAGTGGGTTTATTACCTGGAGTCAGACATAAGCTCATCTCAGCCAATCCTGCAGCGCCTCTTTATTGTACAGCTCTGAGGTTGTGTAATACACTTTTCAGCCAGAGCTAGGATTCTTTGTTCACTGCACCTGGGATTCTACAGGCTTTGTTCTACACATTTAATAAATGTTTTACGACCAATAAAATCCCCATTTAAATCCTTATTTTGTTCAAATGTAATAGATTTTTTAATTGATCTGTTTGTAGCCTGCCTGGCAACCCTTTGTTGTTGTTGTTGATATTATTAATATTACAATTATTATTTCTTTATTTTCTTGTGATAGAGAAAATAAACAGCAATTAATGCATCTGAATTTCGCGGAATTCTGCACGACGTTGATAATTGCATCTTTGGCAAGGCACATTTGTTATTGTACAAATTATAATAGATATTTAACAATTTAAATAAGAATTAATGTAGTTGTTATGGTTTTTGTCATGATTGTAGACATCCATCACCTAGATTCTTAAATACATTTTATTAAATATTATATAAAAAAAAAAAAAAAAAATATATATATATATATATATATAATTTTTTTTCTCTCTCTCTATGATTGTTTCTGGAAAATATGGAATTTTAAATACATTTTGTCAATAAAATTGTATATATGTATATATATATATATTTTATTAATAGTTATATATAAATATATATATATATATATATATATATATATATCTTTTTCTCTCTCTATGATTGTTTCTGGAACATATGCAGTTATAAAACAGTTACTGTAAAAGTTTTTTTTTCCCCCAAATGAGATTAAATTCAAGAACAAGAAAATTATTATTTTAAGTTGTGGTTTTTAAACTGCTTGCTAGTCTTTGTTCCTCAGAGCCATTGTCTGTAACTTGAGCTGACTGCATGAGTGCTGGGAAAATCAATATTTATTTCTGTAGCATGAGCTGAATGTGCATGTATAAATGTGAAAGCATATGAAGCATTCCAGACAGTACGTGTTTCATGTGTCCTTGTAAAGCCCTGCAGTACCCCTTCTACCCTGTCCTCTCGCACCCCCCCTCCCCCCACATTTCTTCTCTCTCTCCGTCTGTTTCTTGCTTGCATAATGGCAGGAGCGAGCGAGTGAGGCTGGATGTATAGAGAAAAGGGATGATCTCACTGTACAGTTGCTGAAAAGCAGCCAGGATTTCATCATCCCTCTCTCTTCTCTTTCTTTCTCTCCACCCCCATAGAATGTGTAATACCACCGTCTGCCTCACAAGGGTGCCATAGACCTATGATCAAACCAGGGTACCACACACACTTGCTTTCTTTCAACCCGTTATTGAAATAGACTGCCTTAAGCCCTGGTCCATACTGTGCATTTTTTTTTTTCACACCATTTTGCCAACTGAGAACACATTTTGGTATCATAAACGAATCCTTTGATTGTATGGCAAAATTATCCTCCCAGTGATAGTTGTTTAATTGGATTATTTGCAATAAATACCACCCTTCAGCATTGTTTTAAATGCATTAACATTTTTAGTCTGTGGTCTTGTAATGAGAATTCTTCTATAATGCCTGTCTTATTAAATTATTTCAAATTTATGTGCCCTCCCATATTGTACAGTCTAACAAGCAGCAGTAAAGGACAGAAACAACTGCACGGTGTACACAGAGACTGAGAGGAAGAGGGAGGGACCGCTGATGTAGAGGTATGATGACGGACAGCTGAAGACTGCAGAGAAGAGAAAGAGGTGTGGTTAGGTAGGCTGCATTGTTTGAAGCAGAATAAATCAGTCTGGTCAGTGTCTGCAGGGCTTCAGCGTTCTGGGATCCAGTGTGAATTTGTGTGTATTCTGTGTATGCTTTGTTTCAAGGTCATTCTGCTCCCCCAGCTTGAAGGTTGAATTATGTAACCCAGATATTAATGCCTTGAGAGTATCTATCCTCTCATTTCTGGGATGCTGGGATTCCATGGTTGACAAGCATGTATGTGATAGTGTTGTTTTCCGTAAAATAAAATTGCAAATAATAATTAAAAGGAGATCATTTGTGATTATGAGACAAAAAGTGATAAAGACTTAAAAATTGCTTGGAATGCATAGCTTAATAACTAAAATAAATACATTTAACTTAACTGGAAGTACTGCAATCAACAACTAAACTGAAAAAATAAAAGTAAGCCTGAAGCAAATATAAATAAAAATACTTAGAAATATGAAATCTGGGGAACAAATACAATAGAACATGAAATGAAAAAGAATACTGAGAATATAAAATAAAAGCTAATTCAAAATATTAATAAAAACTATTATTGTGTGTGTGTATAAATAGATATGCTTATATATTTATACTTATACGGGAGAAAATACATATTTATTTTAGATTTATTTAAATGTATATAATATACAGTAGTCAACATTCGAAGTGGATCAAAACCTTTCATCAAAGTTGTCCTAAAATCAAAAACAATACCTATTCTTGTCTTAGGACAACTTTGATGAAAGGTCTTCGAATGTTGACTACTGTAATTTTGGCAGGAATAATAAAACTAAATCTTTATGTAAGTGTACTTTCATCATTCTTTGTAATAAGAAAGTTGGTTAATACTGAAGGTGTACGTTCTTTTAAACATGTGCCGTCCGCACACAGATCTGAGACCTTTTCTCCTCTTGACCCGGGTGTGCACCATTTTGACCTATCAAAGTGTCTGGCAGGGGTGGCTCATAAACCAGCGGGGTGTCCGAGAAACCCTCACGTCTCTGCACACTTCAACTCTTTATTAGAGGAACAGGAAAGAAAGGAGGAAAAGAGGAACCTTCGCTCTTTAGGAGGCCACATATTCATTTTCAAAATTGAACGTCATGCCTCAAAACCTAGTAAAGCAATCACAAAGGCTCTTCGTTGAACCCGTTGCTCTGCAATTACCTCCACACGTTCTCTCCCGCTCCCACACACACCTGGTTCAGTGAGTCCAAACCTGGCTAATCTGTCTGCCAAACCCCCCGCCCCCGCCCCTTCCTCTGCACCCAGCAAACATCTCATCATCTTGACTGAAGTGTCATTGTGAAATCCCTAAAGTCATTAACAAATAATTAATTAGCAGCCCCCTGAGGGAATGGATTAAGACCTCTGCAACGATGTTTTGTTGCACTCCTGGGAAGAGAAAAGGGGGAAGTGGAGGAAGAGCTTTACAAACCAGGTTGATGATTCAAGTCATCACCTCACATAAAGAATGATTCATGCTTAAATCTTATGCTCTGACGTGGAGACATTATTACAAGCTTTGATTTATTTTGAGCTCTTTTAAAGCATATTACTCAATTTTATATGGAAATTAAATTACATTTTGAAATGGCAGTAATCTGGCATTTTCTATGTTTTCCCAGTTGGCTACTACAATTGTTTAAAGCAATCAAATAATGCATCAAATTAAATGCTAAAAAATGGACATTTAAATGTTACTGTGTAAAATGATACTGTGTCAAATATTATTTGAATACATACCAGTGGTTTGGATCATGTGCTTTCTCCAAAAATTAAATAAATAAAATAAATAATAAACTAAAAATGTATTTATACAACAGTTCTTTCTGATTCTCAAATCTGATTGGCTGAAAGCCTTTTTCAGCTGTGTGATATTGTAGTGATAACAGCACTACACTACTACCTTTGCAGTATTTCCCACATCCAGCCATCATCATTTTAAATAATAAATAGTCTCAGAATTTAGTTTTTTTAAGATGGGATTGTAGCTTTTATAGAGTTCAAATATGCAGCTTGTTAATAAAGATAATGGCTATTTACAAATGATTTATAAAGTAAAAAATAATTTGGTTTAAGAAGACACTGTTCATTTTACTCCCAATGCTTTCAAGGACATAACTGTGTCAGTTGAGAAAGATCTGAGGGTTAATATTTAAACCAATCCCTAATTAGACACGTTATTGAAATGAGGCAGAAAAGCAGCAGTAACGGACCATTAAAGTTTACAAGTGGACTTTTAAAGCCAAGCGTCGTAAATGCACAGACACATCGATAGGCTTGGCTTCAGGGTCGCCAGGTTCACCCTTGACCTTAAAGAAAACTCACATACGCTGATGAAGCCATTAGCTCCACGGCCCATCTCTCTCTCTCTCTCTCTCTCTCTCTCTCAGACAGCTGAAGTGTCTCTCGTACCGTTGACCATGTCCTGCTTGACCTTGACTCTGCCCACTCATCTTGCCAGTGTGAGTGACATCATCACATGGCTGGATTACAAAGTTTCAGCAGCTGTCGCCCTTAAATCCTTTTAACCTCCGGTCATCCCTCTCTTCCTCCTCTTTCTTTCTTCTCTCTTCCTTCTAATGCTCCTGACGGCCTCCTCAACTCGCCTATGAATCTTTTATTTCTGTTCGGATGAGTTTGAGAAACACACACAATCCATTCAGATACAGGTGTGTGTGTCCTGTGGTGTCAGTCTCTCAGCTGTGCTCACAATGAGCACTGACCCTGGTGTCGTGTTGATAGTAGTGCTCTAATGAACACTAATGAATCAGACGGATGACAATGCGAGCACCAGGAATCTTTTGTGTTCATGTCACCTCAGTCATGATGAAGAGGTGTGTGTGTGTTGTGCCTGAAGCTATACGGCCAAATCAATCTACCGGGAGATAAAAGAATCAAGCGTCACACAGGAGTCCAAGAATAGTGGCAGATTTAGATGATAATTCGCTGGGCTATGCTAATTCTCAGTAATTGCTCTGATGAACCGGTTGGGTTTTCTGTTTCTTCTCTTTGTATGTGGCTCTGCTCTGCAGTGGTATTCCTTTGTTCAGCCTCATTGTTGCATATGGTTTTTAGCTTAGAGGAAGCGCAAATTAGCTTCAGAGACAATGCATTTGTTTACCATTATATATATACACACACGTAAATGTGGCTGATGGCTGATAAATAGACATTCTATTGTATAATTATAATTGTATATAATTGTATATTGTATAATTCTATTGTATTTTGTCCAAAAACTATATATATATAATATAAAGATTTGTATTTTTAACATGTAAACTGATTGAAATTGGATATTCAAACACCTTAAAGTTGGATATTAAAATTGGATGTTGGATACAGAAATGAATATCCAATAGCAACCAATCCAATTAATATTGACTAATAAAATAAATGAAGAAAAACAACCTCTCATATGAACCGATAATACATATGGTACAGAAAAATGTAAATATAAAAAACTGAAAGCAGTCATTTAAAATGCAATAGCAAATTTAGGTAAAACAACGTTATAATGTACATGCATTTTTTTAAAGATTTAAATTGGGGGAAAGCACATTTAAATACCAAATATGCTAAACAAAAAACAATCTGTAATAACGGCCAATATATAACCAATATATTCAAACTGCTTTCGGTTTGGTGGAGTCATAATGGATATCCTCAGAACTAATTATATCATGGAATTTTATAAATTTTTTTTATCTGTAGTATTAATTAACTAACACAATAACTGTAGTCAAATGTTGCATGATCAGAGCAATTTCTGAATGATTAGTAAATACTATTTTCACACACTGGCTGAGCAGATATACATAGAAATGCTCTGAACTGCTATTTCAGAGGGAAAGAGAGAAGCGAGTGCTTAAATAAAACCTTCATCTGAGTTGTGTAGACATGTTCAAGGTGATTGCCGAAGCATTTGAGGCCCGGAGGTTGACCTCCTTATGGTAAACGCATTCATCATTGCTAATGATGAGAGTAGTTTCATTTGCATATTTGAACATTTTGCCAGAGCTGGTTAGACGGCATGCAGTTCCTCTGGGTTCTTATGGAAACGTTTCGGTAATTGTCGCAGTGACAGATTTGGCATGCAATAATCTGAGTTATTTTAGCTACCCAACTGATTTGGTTGACTCTGGGATTTGTTATGTAACCAGGAGCACTGTGCTGTATGAGTAACCTCTGTGTGTATCACTGTAGCTTAAAGCCATCACACACACAAGCTAATGATGCCAGTGCACACCCTACACACACCCCTCACAGTATGACTTTCACATCCAATGCCATTCAACAGAGGAACAAAAGAAATTAATAAACAAAGCACAAAGTAAATAATGACAGTCATGCTCTCTTTGCAGCAGTGTGTGCTTGTGAGTGTAATTGTTTATTTAATGAGGTTCGAGTTATGTCCATAAAATAAGCACATGCCACTCTTAGATAAAAGGATTTTTGTTTATATTGGAGTCAGTACATTTGTCGTGTTTTCTTAGGCTTGCCAACACTGCATCTGATTGGTCAAACATGCAGTAATATTGTGAAATATTACTACAAGTCAAAATAAGTTCAAGTGAAATATATTTTAAAATGTAATGATCCTTCAGAATTTGGTTCTCTAGAAACATTTGTTCTTCTTAGTATCATCAGGTGTGCTGTTTAATGTTGTTTCAGAAACCATGATAATGAAAGTGTTCAATAACCGAATGTTAATTTTTGGGTGAGCTATCGCTATAAAAGTAATTTGCAGCAAATGCTGTGCATTTTAGTGTTCTTATAACATAAAAAATCTTATCAGCTAGATCCAAATGTTTAATAACGGAGCCCCTTGCATTTGTGCTGATGCAATGAGTATCAGCCTGTCTCTGACTCTGTTTACCTGTGGTGGGCTTGCTCTTGCGTAAATGGCTGCTGTCGCGGTGTGGCCTGTTGGCACTTGAGGTGGCAAACGCACTGTAGGCAAGTTGTATTTTAAGTTCTGTCAGAGTCACCTTGTACTTTAAGTACCCCTCTGTGCTTAATACAGCAGCTGTTCCTTATAGATCCCCCTCTTTGCTTCTCTCTCTCACACACAGACATCAACGAAACTGATCTGCCACCCTGGGCAATCAGCCAACACCATCCCCCCCGGTACCACCTCAGAAAACACACACACACACACACACACACAGACATCACAGCCCAAACCAACAGAACATTCCACTGGGCCAATGTTTAGATTTAATCCCATAATAAGACCCTCAGCTGTCCAGGAAAAGAAAGAGGACTTTCCGCTGCTGAAGTCAGACACTTCAGTCTTCTCCTCTCGCTCTTCCTTTTCATTCTACCTTTGTTCTCATCTCTTTGTTTTAGTATTTGGCCCTTTTCGAGTTGACTATTGTGCTCTTTTGGTTTAGCTCTCTTTCTTTCTGTGCGTCTCGCTCTTTCCTTTACCTCTCGTTTGCAGTGACTTATAGAGAGTCATGGATTTGCTCGAGACCACACACAGACAGGGATGCTAGACCAGTATAAGCAAATGTCTAAGTTACCATTTAACGTACAAGCTTTTTTCTTTGAACAGTCTTTATGTTGCCAACACTGAATATGCAGTGTATTTTACGCCACTACTCTAAGCTAATTATATTCTGCTTTTTGGTCATTGGGTCAGTGTGTCTGGACCTCTTGAAACTCAGGGCACTAATGCATCAGCTTGAACTAAACTACTGAAGAGTAGAGCTAACCGTCTTATAAGTGTAATCTCTTTAATACGATTACAATCTGCAAACCATCATGACTGAACACTATGTTTTGTGTTTTGGAGAAATAATAATGCTTACAAAAAAAGTGCTTTGGTGATACTCTGGTAAATCAATGAGTGAGACACAGCTGCTGTGAATGAACCTCAGTTCAGATAGGAATAGAGACAACACCTCTTGCTTTGCCTGAAGATATGAGTCCATCAATAGAGAGATCGCATCTAGAAATTAACCACCACACACCTGTGCAGATAACACATGCATTCATATTACTCAATATGTCATTATAAACCTGCGATGATGTATGTATGCGCCAAATGAGTTTACAGTAGCTCTCATAGCTGAAGACACAGAAATGGATTCACAGACCTGTCTATTAGATCAGTTGCACATTGTTTTGTGTATTAGGTGGTGATAAAGGGATTTGACAGGTTAAATAGGAATAAAGCAACAGATGGACCCGTCTACTGTCTGTAACCTAGATTCTACTGTACTAACTAATCCACAGTCGCACACAATCTCTGACACTCTGCGAAGGAATGTTAAACCGAAACATTGGAAATGTATAAAGTGCGACGGGACATTTTCCAGTGTCACAGCATGCTGTTATCGCTTTGATTAAAGTCGTTGCATTAGCGCAGGGGTGGTTTGAGATTAAAGGAGTTTGGTCGTGTTTAGAACACAGTGGAAATCCAGTCATGAGAGCTTTCCGTTTGGTAACGTCGTGAGTTTGAAAGCAGGTTACATCTTGTGTTGTGCCCCGCCCATGAAGGGAGCAGATGAGTTGGGTGAGGTATCAGCTTTTCATAAATGAGTTAATTAGAAATCCCCTAATTACACAGTACAAATCCTCCTCTGAATGAGAGAGATTAAATTTGCAGGTTAAAAGTCTAGCTGATCTTAAATGTTGTGTTTAGATTAGAAGAAGGCTAAAGTGTGCCATTTTTCTCCCCTAGCAGTACGAAATGGAATTACAGTGATGTAGTGTTGTCAAAAGACCCGGTACTTCGGTACCAAGACGGTACTAAAAAATTTTAAATGTTACAGTACCAGGTTTTCTGAAGTACCGGTGGTACCGAGCAACCGGTCAACCCGGTTCTTGCCGCGCTACCCGAAAGGTTGTGTCTTCTTCATAAAAGCACAGAGAGATGGCGACTGGCGGTTCTACTGATGAGGCAGCTCTGAATCTGCTCGTTGAAACGAAAGGAGGAAAGAACCACGTGTGGAAGTATTTTGTTTTTGAGGCTTATGACAAGGGCAACATCACTGATCACCAAAAAACCATCTGCAAGCGGTGTCATCGAAGGTTTATGTCAAATGGGGGAAATACATCGAACCTTATAAAACACCTCAAACATTGCAATTTGCTTAGTCAATCGTTAGCATAAGCGTGGCTAATGCTAACTATTTAATGCTACAATCTTTACACACTAGAGGCTTTTAAATGTCCTGTGCAGCCAAAATATGTGTTTTAGAGAACAAATCTTTAAAATCGGTCCATCAGAAAAGCAGTTCTAGGCTATGAAATATAGTTTGCGCTGTTTGATTAAATAAAAGT
>JAUMHQ010000032.1:1691174-1701237 GCA_032361165.1 Enteromius paludinosus | reverse complement strand
TGCATATTATGAAAATGATGTATCTGTGTCCTGTTATTTATCTTTTGGTATGCATTTCAGAAAAAAAATGGTTAGGAAATTAAAAAATGTTAATCATTTGACAGCCCTGATATATATATATATATATATACACACACACACACACACACATTGTTGATGCCACAATACAGTTGTGAAAATCTATATTTTTAGTAAGTATAGGATACTTTAAATTGATTTTTTATTTGAGATATTTGTTTTCAGCTTCAATAATAAATAATTATATTGAAATATTGTTGGAACATAAAATCATTAGTATATTAGAATGATTTCTGAAGGATCATATGACACTTAAATTCAACAGAAAAAAAATATTAGAACACAGTTATGTTGTTGTAGATGTAAAAGATGTAAAATAATGTCAGACAACAGCAATATGACTTTGGAGTGCATTCTTATTGTATGATGTTCACTGAACCTAAACGTATTTTAGAGCAATTAAGTAATTTCTTTCTCTGTCCTTTCAGCTGAGAATGGTCTGAACCAATCAGCAAAGAGAACTCTGCCCCAAGATTGACCCTCAAGACAATGATCCTCTTTCTGTCATCCGGTCCATCTTTCCTGTTGTTTTTTTTTTTTTTTGTATGTTTTTTCCCCTTTTCCCATGCACTCAAATGCCTTCTCTTTCTCTTTCTCGTTCTCATACTAGAAAGACCACAGGTTTTCTTGCACCAATGCTCAGCTAGCATGTAGTTCTGAAAAGTGGGATTTCTGAGGTCTGCATCTGAAAGCACTCTTGTATTTAATCAGAAGACTGAATTGCTCCTCAACACACAGCATCATTGACTAAGATAAACGACTTTATCTCTTTCTCCTGCTCCATTTATTCAATGCTGATCAACACATCGAATTCCTTTGAAGACTAAGGCACAGGTTTGTTTTGTTTTGTGTGTGTGTGTGTGTGAGTGTGTTTGTGGTGGTGGTGGGGTCTCTTGGGAAGGTGTATGCTGAGATATGGAGCTATCTAGAACACATGAAACAAAGATGCCAGGAGTCAAACATCATTCTTCAAGTGTATGATTTCTTTAGCTGTGTGACAGGTTGCTCTCTTGAGAAGCTCTGTATGCCAGACAGCACAATGTTCTGTTTGGTCTGAGGGGAGGAATGGTTTGGGGCAGAAAACCCCTTTCCGTCACAAAAAAATGCCGTCTTGCTCTTTCTCCCACACATGTACACACTTTCTCTTTGTTTCTCTCTGCATGAATGGGGTCTGTACTGGCGGCATCGGCTAATCCTGCTGGAATGCTGAAGGAATGTGAAAGATGAGTCAGGGATTGAGAGAGAGAGAGAGATTGAGAAAGAGGGATTATGTGGGTAGCATGTCAGGAATTATCTAATGCTCCTTCCTCCCACAGCCACACATGACCACCATGCATGTAGAAAATTGTGTCAGCCGAGTTCATTTATTTATTTATTTATTTTACAGTTTTCTTCTTTACTTTGACTGAAAAATGTATGCAATAGTTTACATTATCGGTCTCAAGCTCAATTCCTGGACCAATGATTTGCATGTCTTATGGGGACATTCTATAGGTGTAGACTACATTATGTAAAATTTTAAATCATTTAATCATTTTAAAAACTCTGACACCTTTTATTCCTTCTCAAACTAATTAACAGATTAAAGCATAATTTTCACAGTTACTTGAAGAGTTTTTACATACGTTTTGCATTAGTAGGTTTAATCATCTTAATAATTTATCTTAATTCATAAGCAATTGTCAGTAAATATGTTAATAGGTTTTAACTATATTTAGTATAAATAATGAATTTGAAATATATTGCTTTTTTCTGTAGGGAAATTTTAAGGGTTGTTTTGTCATGTTTTAGTTATATATCTGAACGCAAATGCTTTGGCGGTATGAATGTAAACTATTTTTCAACCTGATAAAAACACTGATAAACCGTACGTCTTGTAGGTGCAAAGTTATTAGGACTAGTGGAGGTTTTACAGGCATGTCTTCACACAGTGGGACAGCTTATGTTTGTGTCCAGTGTCCAGCAGCTTTACCTCACACCTGGGTGGTTTGCTTCATTTTTTTTTTCTGTTGAAAACTGCATTGATGTGAGACATGTTTTATCAGGATCTGTTCGCTCTGACGGTTGGCACATTGCGTAAAGTTTTAGCTCTTGTAAACCTGCATGTCTGTGCTTGTCTTCTGATGCTGTTGGGCTTTGTTTCCTCTGCAAATCAGGACAAACCAGACAATGAGGGTAAATTACTGTAACTGACTAGCTGGAGGGCTTTTTTTTTGTCTGTCTGTCGGAATGCTCAGGAAAAAAGCTAATTGCTGTCCAAACTGATGTCATCCTAAACCAGTGTTATACTTGGGGAGCTTGGAACGCTAGTTTGAAACCATTCATGTGCTGCACTCACACACACACACGCACGAGCCTAATGTTAGATGGCTTCCCTCAAGGATCAAATAAACGACACATCACTGCAGGGGGTGACTTCCGTCAATTTAGGCTATTCTTCATCTACCGCACACATAAATCAATGGGTGGACATTCACTGTAGATTGAAACATTTGGAAGTGTTTCATTATGTATGTGTGTTTGAATTGGAATGTGTGTGTGTGTGTGTGTGTGTGTGTGCGATCAATGGCTGAACAATTCTACAGAGCTAATAAATACAAAGAGGGAAGGGTTTTATTTTTCTATTAATTTTTGTCAATATAATTATTATTATAATTTTTTTTACGTTCAACTGTTACCAACATTAACATTATAATCATTTGAAAAATAAGTCAAACTAATGAGAAATATAAATGTTTTAATAATTTTAAAGCTTAACACTTTATAAACACTTGGGTCCCTTAGCCATATGCTAATATGTTAGTGTAGGCCTATACAATATATATATATATATATATATATATATTTATATTTTTTTTTTTTCCGTTTTAATAACTAAAGTTTTATGTATTTATGTTCATTATGTAAATTATATTTTGATATTTACTCTCTAGTTTTATATTCTAATTTATTTGAATTTATGGAAAATATAAATTTATCAATAGCTATGCAACACTTGGGTCTTAGCTGTAGGCCAATGAATTCATTATACTTTGCTTATTTATATTTCTTTAATGCATTTCATTTTATTATATAATATTTTAACTTTTAATGTAAGAAAAAATATCTGTAATTAAACAGCTGGGTCCCATACTAGCTTAGACTACCTATTTATTTTAATTCATTAATTTATACTGATATTTTTTAATGCATATATTTTGTCTATCACAGTTTAAAAAACATGTATTTATTTATTTATTTATTTCAATTATTATAGTATTACAAAAACAGACAAATCTACATGTTAAATGTATATTTAGACAAGTTTAAGTAGCATGCAAAACATGAAAACTGAACTAACAGTAAGCTAAACAACTGGTAACACTTTAGAATAGGTAACACTTGTTAACTAACTACGACTTTTCCCTTAATAAATTCTTAATCTGCTGCTTGTTAATAGTTAGTAAGTAAGGAAGTTGTTTAGGTTTTGGGTTATAGAATAAGTTCATAAATCATTAATATGTGCTTAATTAGCTCTAGTAAATGGCTAGAATTCTAGTAATATGCATACAAACAAGCTCTAACCATAATATATAGTGTTTCCGTTATCACTTTAAATAAGAAAACGTATTCACTATTAATTAAGAGTTCTTGTAATTTGCTGCTAAGTTGTTTCATGCAGTAGAAAGTTCATGCAGAATAAGCCATATGCTTTATATAACTACTAATAAACAGCCAATATGCTAGTAATAAGCAAGTTAGTGAATAGTGTTCCCTGATCCAAAGTGTTACCAAATTACTTTGACCTCTAAACATTTTCTGGAGGCTAAAGGTGCTGTAAGCAATTTCAGCTATTTCTCTCACTTCTGTCACTGATTCTCCAAAGACATGTCAGCCATCTCAGTGTCAGGATTGATGAACATCCATATGATTGACAAGCAAAGAGTGTTTCTGATTAGCCGCTTCCTAGACTCTTCTTTGTTGTTTAAGTGTCTTGGGCCGTCAGAGAAATGTGCACAATTTTTTCAGGGCGATTACAACAATGTTAGCATACTCAATTTGTGCTCGTTTTCAGTCTAGACATCTTTCTCATAAATCCATTCTGTCTCCTCGACCAGTTTCCATCAGAAGCGTAGTGCGTGAAAGTATCGTGTGACAGCAGTGGGCGTTGGGGGGATCTTATCGTTAAGGCTAACGGCTAGCGGCAGTGAGTAAGATATAGGGGCTGCTGTCGCACGGGTCCAGCTCCTGTGGTTAATGAGCACGGGGGCCGTTAGCTGCAGACACAGCTGCTATGATTTAGGCGCCAGTCATCTCTCCATCCCACTACTGACAGATGAGGCGCTGGAGCAATATGTTCTGGGTGAAATCAGAGACAGCGTATTGAGTTGTCTAGGTGTGCATGTGTGTGTGGGTGGGTGGGTGGGAAAGTGGGTTGTGCAATCTGCCTTTACACTTTTCGTTTCACTTTGCTGTGTATCGCATTATAGAGTGTATAAAATGAACCTATATCAGGATTTAAAGAGATAGTTCACCCATAAATTACAGTTTTGTTGTTATTACTCTCGTCTCGTTCAAACCCTTGTCATTTTTTGCGGGCCACAAACTGTAACTGTATGTCCATGCTGTCATTTTCTATATCCATTTTCTTTTTGATTTTGTTTCATTTTTTTTTTTCAGTGTTTTTGTTTTTCATTTTTCAACATTTCTATCAAATGCTATATTTTCTTTACAATGCCAGGTATAACAACGGGTTTATTATTAACTTATTATTAAATAAACCATTTAGAAAATTGCACCAAAGTAATGTTTATAGAGAATCTATTATATTTATTTATTGAAATGCTAAATTAACAAAATGAAAACTTAAATAAAAAATGACAAGTGAAACAAAAAAATCTCATAAATTTTAAACATTAACAAAGAATATTAATATTATTAGCTAAGATATTAAAAGAATAATGGAACAAATCAAGAAAAAACAAATGAATAAAGACTGATGTCATTGATTGATTGATTAATTAAGTTATTTTATTCTTTGTTGTTTTGCTATTATTTATTCTACCCAGCACTCAACAGTACATTTCTGTACATATTGATTAATTAATTTCTTTCTTTTTTTATTATTATTATATGTTTTAGATTTCTACTTGTTTTTTTTTACACTCCAGCACAGAAGTTTGTAAATATGTCACTTAACTTAATTAGCCTATATTATATTTAAAATATATTTTAAATCAAAATAATTATACATTTAATTAAAATTTAAGATTAAAATGAAAAAAATTCAAATGAAAAAAAAATTAATTTAAAATAATTTAGGTTAATTATTTTTCAATTAAATAAAGGAAAATAAAGAAAAGAAAAAATACATTTTACACGCGCGTCTTTATTTTATTTTTGTTTCTTGTAAAAATATTTGAAAAATAAATGAACAGAATTTTTATTATACTATACTGTATGTAAAGCATATCTTATCCCTTCTTCTATCTATTTATATTTGAAGTGGAGTGAAACAAGGGACAGTGGCATTGCAGCGATGGAGAATGAATGAGAGGTCAGTGAAAGAGTAAGCAGAGTATTGACAGAGGGTCAGAACGAGAAGGAATCCTCAGGCTGATGGATGAGAGTGGGCCTTTGAGAAGAGACAGAGCAGCAGACACAGGAGTGCAGAAACAGACAGATGGTTAGACGGATGAGTGGACAGACGGTCACACTGCTCAGAGTGGGTTTGGGTGAGGGGTCAGAGTTCACGCTGGGTTTAGGGTCACCCTCACAGACACAGACTGATGAGCCAGAGGAATGTTCTTAAAACACTAAATCATCTATTTCACAAGCTCTCTATAATCTATCTGTCTATCCATCGTTCTATTCCCTTCTATCCTGTCATTCTCTCTATACAGTAGTTCCATTTATTGTTCTGTTGCTCCTTCTATCCTGCCATCCATCTATCCATCTATCCATCTATCTATCTATCTATCTATCTATCTATCTATCTATCTATCTATCTATCTATCTATCTATCTATCTATATATCTATCATTCATCGTTCTGTCATTCTGTCTATCCTTTTTTCATTCTCTGTCTGTTCCGTTTGTGGGTCTGTCTGTTTATCATTCTCTCATTTGTTCTGTCTGTCTATTCATCTCTGTCTGTCTATCATTTTTAGCATTCTATCACTCTGTCTATGATTATTTCGAGCGACCGATCCACCAGGCGCATATAAAGAAAGTCTCAGTCAGGTAGTTTCAGGCTCTGGACCGCAGTTTTTCCAGAGATCCCTGAGGGAACAGAGTTTTTTAAAGACTTACAGTAACCGAAATCCATCTACTCCTCCTCTTTTCCTCTCTCCTCCTTCCCTTCTTTCTCTCTTCTCCCTGGTGTGCGCTTTGTGCCGTCTGGCAGCAGATCAAAGCAAATTTGTGAATGTCACCCATGGGTACGGAAAAGGGAAAAGAGAGAGGGAGAGATCGAGAGAAATGAGATAAACCATTCATTAGTGACAAACTAAACTCCGACCGTTCCGTTTAATGTGGGCATAGTTCAAGACTTCAGCATTTATGAGTATTCCCACCCCTTTCTCCTCCCCTCTCCACCTCCTTCCTCCTCTCGCTGTCATCAAGTGATGATAAATGAAAAGGTTTTTCTTTTGGAGACTTATTGCTGTATTTAGTATTTAGATACATCAGAGTATTTATGCATTCTGTGTATATTACGTAACATACAATATCTGCTGAATCTATGACTTATGCATCACATTTTACACTGACTGTAAAATCAGCACTGTTGTAAGTGTAACGCATGAGAGTTCACACACTACTACAGCCATCTTCAACTTTATAGACTTTTTTTTTGTTTGCTATGTTTATGTATTAAACGACATCCCAGATAAACATTGATGATGGACAGATATCACATTTAACAATACGCTTGTGCATAGTGAAGGGACAAAAAACGGTTTATGTGCTCTCTGTATGAGTGTTTAGCAGTGACTCATGCTGTCAGATTGATTCAGTGCACCTTTCCTTTAGCCTCAGGGGTGAGTCTGAGAGTACACACACACACACACACACACACACACACACACACACAGAGTAAAACACTATTAAAACTGCTGAGGGTCATAGTCACTCATGATTACAGTAGCTAAATCATGATAACTCCCATTAGATTATAGCACTTCCTGTGTCCTTTATCTGCTCCCGTCTCTATATACTGTGTGAAAATCTGCTCTTACTGGCTCAGAAACATTTGCATCGTCTAAGTCATGTTGTAACTCAAGCAGCTCATTTCCTCAGGTTCAGCATAACCAAAACATCACTCACACATGTACCACACTGTGTTTGATACGGGGAACATGAGGGAGGGGGAGGACTGTGGGAGAACCTTCTTTGGAGTTTTCTTTCTGTTGAAGCATCTTTAGATCAAGTGTACTGCAAAATGAGCTCACTTGTGGCATTCACTCTTAACTTATTTGATCTCTGTTACCTGCCACAAGGACATTTCTCACTACCAGGTGCAAAAGAAATGCCCTATGGGGCTAGGTGGGCGGGACTTCCTGTAGCCTACCTTTTTTTTTTTTTTTTTTTACTGTAATCCGTCGCTCTAACATAAATCCCTCACAACAGTCAAAACTGGGTAAAGGAAGGTGGAGGCTTTACAGGTAACCGCTTCCTGGAATGTGACTGAACTTAGCTCAGCAATGTTAACTAGGCCTGAGACTGTCAATCACAAAAGCCCTGTCCCTCATGTGTGTTCATTAAGAAAATCTTTTGGCTAATAAGAACAATATTACGTAGGTCTATTTTGAAAAAAAGATTTTAAGCAATTTTTTTAGATGTTTAATGCAGAGAAGATTCAAAGAATCCATCAGGACCTGCTTTTAATCTTGCTGTGGTCCCCAGTTATATTTTTCACTTCATCGAATCTTTGATCTTTCTGCACCTTTTTATCATTTATGTGAAGAAAATGGCCTTCAGACTTCGAAAAAAAGCAGTATTATCTGTCTCAAATGTGTCATTAGTCTGTCTGGATACATGTTGAATGGGTTAAGTGTGAGTCTGCGGGGTTTAGGAAGTGAGGAAAAGGCAGACAAGCGTATGTAGTGTCACCATTTCACCGCTGGAAATAAGGCGCACGCTCCAGCAGCTGGAAACCATTTACTTCCAAAGATGCTTAGGAGTGGAAACACACACACACACACACACACACACTTATACACAGAGCTACTGCAGTTACATAACATGAAAAGAGAAGTGAATAACAAAAAAAATAAATAAATTGAAACTGCAAACATTGAACTTCTGATAAGTTGTTACCGTTTCCAGAAAATGAGGTTCTACGTTTCTAAGTCACAGGAACCCGAGTGTTTCAGCACTAGCAGGCTCCGGGATGTCTCATCTGTTGTATGAATCCATATTTAACTGTGTTATATAATCAAATTTAGGGGAGGAATGTAAGTTGAGGTGTGTGTGTGTGTGTGTGTGTGTGGTCTTGTGTGGATTAGTTTAAAATGCAGGACTGTTTAGAAGCACTGCTGTTAGTTTGGGTATAATTACAGAGAGATGTCCTCCCGTGTGTGTGATTTGAGTTTAAACAGGAGTCTGTAATAACACATGCGTGCAGGGTTAAGAGTACATTAATGCAGGTTTGCATTATTAATACGATTTAACCTCATTGACCTCTTTTGGACTTTGCTCTTCTATAAATAAGTGCAGCGCTTATGGCATGAATCGTTCAACGGACGCCTCAGGGACAATGAGAGCGTGAACGCCTCAACATTAGGGCAAGCCCGCCACCTAGCGCAAGTATTAGGAACTGCAGAGTAAGTGGAGCATACTTAAATCTCACCGTTTCCTTAAAAAAACTGAAATAACTAGCAGTGCCACTGCTTACATGGTGTAACTTTAGAAAACAAGCGTTTTGCGGTTTGAATTTATTTCAAAATTAATTTGCATGACTGCATCTTAAGTGCTTTGGAAAAACAAAACTTTTTTTTTTATTTTTACATTTCTTCAATTTAAGAAAGAAAACTAAACTTGCAACTAATTTCCTTTGCATGTCAAACTTCAAATTTAAAAGTCAAATACTTATTATGTAAAGGTAGCATCTTCATTTCAGTATGGTGCATGCAGTTGTGCTCTAGAAGGCTTTAAAGAGCTGGTTGGGTAGATAGCCAAGATGAAGGAAGGAAGTTTGTGCCTCTCTCTCTAGATTGGCCAGTTCCTGTACGGTTGGGGCCAGTATATCCACATGGCCCTTATAGAGACCACCTGGAGTGTGTGACAGGAAATAGATACAGAAATAAGTAACAGATACAATAAATGGAAGCATACAAACAGGAAACCTGAGAGATACACTCACCCCCTGCGGTCCTGCGCTGCCCATAGGTCACTTTGCCATCAAATTCATCCACAGGTACTTTAATGTCAGGTTCACACTGAGTAATGGTGCATTTCAGATGTTCCTCAATTTCTGACAACAACTAAAATGGAAAACAATTCAAATAAGTTCAAATCTCCTTCATGTGATGTAAATGTATTAAGTGTGTTCTCACCTCTTTCTCATTGTACCAAATAGTGCATCCTCCATTCTCTTTTAGTCTGGTGTTATAGCAGCCTTTTCCTCTGTTGGGACAAACGTGGTACCACACCTGTGCGAATCCCACAAAGACACACAATTAACACAGTAACACATTACATTTCTACATCTACACTTCTACTTTACTTCCAGCTTACCTTCTCTTTCTCCATAGCGACCAGTGATATAGCCAAACCCATCCTGCGATGACAACACAAATATCATTGACTGATTAAAATGTAAATGCAGACCAATGATACAATATAAGTGCTGGCCGTTACCTGTCTGCTCTGCCGACTCTTCCAATGCGATGAACATAGTTCTGCTTCTCATCTGGTAGAGTCACATTAATCACTGGAAAACAGAAAAGAATACTGCACTTTTGTGTGTTGAAGTAATTTTAAAGTAAGGCTTACATATATTATAT
>JAUMHQ010000032.1:1654463-1677457 GCA_032361165.1 Enteromius paludinosus | reverse complement strand
AGCTACATACCTTCTATGTACATATCAGAGAACAATTTAAAATATTCTCTCAATGCATTCTATGGCACCTTTAAACTAATAATTTGCAGTTATTTGAAATGAATAAATAAATAATAGTTATTTAATACACTAAGTAATAATATTGTGAATGCAGTCTTGGCAACCAGCTGAAATAAGTTTACATTGAAGTTCCGAAGATATTGAATGTAAAATAAAAATGTGTTAAAAATTATTTAATTTAATTTAAAAAGTACAAACCTGAAATTGAAATGCTAAAAACGCATAACAAAATTACCAAGCATGAAGACCTGGGGTATAAAATTGGCTTGTCGTTTGTAAACTTTGTGTGTTGTTGGATCTGTGCCACTCATGGTACCTTTTAACAAATTTTAATGTTTGATTGTAAGGAAAAAGATTACTGTTTTGTAATATATAAATGTACTGCTTATAAACAATATTGAATGTAATATATAATGTAGGTGTTTAATATAATATGTAAATGTATTTTAATATATAATTATTTTTAATATATAATTATTTTATGTACACTTTAATGTTTTATTTTGGTCACACTTTAGTTAATGGACCAATTCACACTAATAAATAACTATTAACTAAGACCTTTGCCTCAATAAACAGTTAATTTGCTTATTAATAGTAATTTGACTCTTTTGGAAGGGGATATATTAATGGATCTAAAACATGGTCATGCAGAATAATACGTACACACACTTACATATATAATATTAAACCCCTTGTGCCTTTTTCTTGCTCCACTGTGTTTTCTATCTCTCATCCTTCTATTCTGCTCTGTGCTATATCTTCCTTAACACGCCTGTCTGTCGTTGCGCTCAAGTTCTTTTAATGTTTTTATTTTCTTGTACTTTCTTTACCTCTAAACTGTCTTTTTTTCTGTCTTTTTATTCCTGCCGTAGTGTCAGTTCCGAACACGTGCTGTTTAATGGTCAGAGTTCAATAACGCACAATCCCACACAGTTTCCCATTATCAGAGTCTGTTATCACACTCATGACATGCTGTTGTAATAATTTCCATATAGATTAGTGAGTAATCATTCTAGATTCTGTTCTTCTGTCAAGGCTCTTAACCTGTTCATTTCTCCTCATGGCAAACTAGATTTTGCTGAATTTAAATTCTTACTTAGCATAACGATTACTGTGGTTTACAGTAGTAATGGAGACAATATACTGTACAGGTCGAGAAGTGTGTGACCACATTATGAGTCTGAGGTTCACAATTTACTTTCATCCTGGAAATAGAACGTTTTATGGTTGAATAAATTGACTGCCGTTGGATCGTTTTTGTCATTTTTGTTGAGAGAATGTGCCAAGAAGAATTCTACTTTGCATAGTTAAGCGCTTTTGCTGCAGTTTTACTCACTGCTCCTTTGAACAGTACTGATTGTTTGATTTTTTTTTTTCGTTTTTTCTCCATGCAGGCTGATCCTAGAGAGCTTATTCGTCTTGTGACCAAGCATGTGACAGACCACGCTGGATGTGATTGGGGGGATGAGGAACTGCAGGCCCTGATTGGTCAATTGAGACAATACAGCGAGAGACTGACAGATTTTACTCAAGCCCAGGTGCTACAGGGACTCGGCCGTGGAGTCGATGTCCAGAGATTTAGCAACGACAACCAGTACAAGAAAGAGACTATTCTGGGCCTGGCAGAGTAAGTACACAGAGATAAAATAATATATGCTATTATATACTATATACTGTACAGAGAAGAATTTCAAGGAAGGTACAATTTGATACAATTTTGATACAATTCCACCCAGAACCTGAGAAATGCACTGGACAAAATTATTGGAACCCTTAACGTAATGTTTGGTTGCACCCCCTTTGGAAATAAATAACTGAAATCAGTCCATTCTTGTAACCATGCACGGGTTTCTTGCACCTTTCTACTGGAATTTTGGACAAATCTTCTTTTGCAAACTGCTCCAGGTCATTCAGATTTGAAGGATGCCTTCTCTCAGCTGCTGTTTTGAGATCTCTCAACAGGTGTTTTTTGGGGTTTCATATCTGAAATCATTGCTGACCATTTCAGAACTCTCCAACGCTTTGTTTCTAACCATTTCTGAGTGCTTTTTGAAGTGTGTTCCGGGTCACTGTACTGCTGGAAGACCAATGACCCCTGGTGGATACGCAGCTTTCTGATACTGGCCACTACATTGTGCCCCAAAATTCTTGGATCATCAAGGCATTCAATGCCAGGAGCAGCAAAGCAACCCCAAAACATCTTTAAACATCCACCATGTTTGACTGCAGGGACCATGTTCTTTTCTTTGAAGGCCTCATTTCTCCACAAAAGGATTGTTGTTTTGTCAAATAAGTTTATGGTCTTGCTTTTTTATGCCTTTGTATCAGCAGTGGTGTCTTTCTGGGTCTCCTACCACAGCGTCCGTTTTTATGCAAACAATACTTAGTTGTAATTTTTAATTAATTGTTTCTTCACCCACATCCAACGAGGTTAGCCACAGTGCCATAGGTTGTAAAGCTCTTGATGATAATACGCACAATGGACACAAAAACAGTAAGATCTGTGGAGATGGACTTGAGATGGTATCCTTGACATTGTCCTTGTTTTTCTACATTTTCTTCTCTCAAATCCACAGACACTCCTTTACACTTCTTTCTTTTCTCCATACTCGGTGTGACACACAACACAAAGGTTCAGTCAACTTTTCTCCATTTTAACTGGTTGCAAGTGTGATTGCTACGGTATATTGCCCTTGCCACAGATATGTATAAATACAAATTACAGGAGCATCACATGCTTAAAAAGACCTATAATATGCCAATAATTGTGTTCAGTCCTCTTTTGAGTTCTGTCTGAAATTAATAATACTATATATAAAAATATATAAATTATATATTTTATATAATATAACTGATAGTATTTTAGTACTTTTCACATTTTAGAATAATAGTGAAGTTATCTCTAACATAATATAAATGGAAATTGCAAAGTGACCTTTTGCCTAGATTACAACTTTGCGGATGCTTGGCATTCACAATGAATGTTTCCAGAGTTAAAAGAGAATGACACATATCCTGCAGCTTTTAATCTGGCTGTCCTTTGAATAGGACTTTCCGCTGGTCTCTGAAATAGAAGCTCGTGTTTCAGGACTGATCTTTTGATACAAACCAGAGTTCTGGCTTACAGAGGTTTATGACGTCTGGAATCACAGGTCTGGGGTGACTAAGGTCTAGCGAGATTTGTCATCGTCCAATACTTACTGTAGGAACCGCAGAATGAAGTTCCGAAAGCTCAGGGCAGATCTGATTGCAAGAGTAGCCAGAAAAGGGATCAAATCATTCTTTCAGAGTTAAGACAGGTCTGGGTTTTTAAAATTAGATTATGACTGGCCTTTGATGGGTTGCCAGTTTAGCCATGATTGGAAAGACAGAGAATTTACCTAATCAAAAACTCTGTCTGTCTGTGATTCTATATGCAGTATCATTCTTTCTATATATCATTCTTTAGCTTTGTCTATATTATTCTCTTGTTTCATCTGTTTCATCTAGGACATTGGATGAGAGTGTGTATGGAATCTCTCGTTCTCTGGCTCAGCGGTACAGCATCCCTCTCTGGGAAGTGCACATGACGCACCTTGAGTTTCTGTTCACTGATAGCGGGTAAGACACTCATGCTTTCTCACAAACACACACACACACACAGAGCTGACTTTAGCACCACTCACACTCAGTATTTACTGCACACATAACACTTTTCAGAGGAATGAGCCTGCAAAACCTCAGTCAGAAGTAGTGTATTTCCAAAGAAACATTTTTTATTTCCTCGACGTGAGGGCCCCCAGCAGGTCAGAACCTTTCGACCCCTGTACTCTAGAGGCGCAAACAGAAGATTGCACAGATCGATTGGAGAGACTGTCTTCCAGACAATCGGTTTGTGCGATTTGCCAACCTACAGTTTAGTAGCAAAGGCTAGAAAGCTCTTAGTTTTTTTATTATTTTGCAGTCAGTTTAATACAGCTTTGAATTTCCACACACAAACAACGTGCCGCCTCTCCTGAGCTCACTGCACGGTAAATTTGTCGCTGAATCATTGTTCAAAGCCTGGTCTAATCAACTCCCTCTCCATCTCTCACCGGGTTTAATCACCCTGAATATCCTTCTCTCTCCCCCTCCCTCCACATAAACATGCACTCATTTGACTTCGCTTATTTAGTACAGATTGCTTGGGTGAAACTGATTTACTGTGAATGCAATGTTTTGTTTTTTTCTTTTTTCCAATTTCTTTTCTTTTTTTCGCTTGTGAGAGTCCTCGCATGCTCATTAGCATCCTCAAGGCTTCTGTTTTATTTTGTTGGTTTGGTGTTTTCGTAGCTTTTGTGTAGAACATGAAATCTCTAAAATCCCCCCCATCAAAGATGCTATCAAAAGAGAATGGCACCAGAGGGAGTTTGAGCAACTTTGGCAATTACTCAAAAGTTTTATTGTATTCCAGTTTCTGTTTGCTAATTTGTTGGTAAACAGGCTTTTTTGACTGATGAAGACTTGTAAACATGTCGATTATGTTATTTTCCATGATTTGCATATGATGTGGTTATATAATATAATTTCAAAGGCTTTGAAAAAAGGCCAGTTCTTTTCCTGGTGGCTGATTTAGCTTGTCATAAGGCATAAAGCAGTGTAATGCAAATGCTTAGATTTATTTTTGCCTGTTAAGCATCGTTTGATGCATATTCACTCAAGATGTGAAAGAGTTCAACCCTTTTGTCATACTATGTGAGCTTTGTAGCAGTCAGAAATCGGAGATAGTTTTCCTGAAGCCTACATGGGCCAGATTGTCAGTCCAAAATGATGTGGCTTTTCTGGACAGCTGCTTTGTCTGTATCCATTTTCCCTTGATGCCAGGCTGATTGTTCAGTCTGCACCAAGTCATGTTTTTCTCCGGGGCTTTGTTGTCATATATTCAGTTTGAGGTCAAATAACATTGCAGTTCGCTTTAGTCAGTTTATTAATGTGCACTGATCATTTGGCTAAGCCAGGTTCTTGTTAGTCATTTCAGTCATATTAGTCATGCTTTGGACCACCTGAATGGGCTCTTCTCTGAATTCATTTAATGGGTTTTAGGAACTTGAATACGGTAATTGACTCGGCTTTGATTGTACATATTTCCATTGGTTCATTTTTCAATGCAGATTAATATACTGTAGGGTTTTGACCTTATTCTGCCCAGAGTGCTTTGTTAGGTACACAGTACACCCTGAGTATGCTCTTACAAAACTCAGCATGAATAACTTCAAATGGGTTTTTATTCCAATTTTCAAATTCCTGATTCAGTAGAAGACCCCACACTGACTGCCATATAATGCATTAGCTTCTATAGCCGAATGCGTTTCGAGCCAGATTCTAATTGCTATTTCAAATTGGACAGACGTTTTGTTGGCATCCAAAGCCTTTTTTGCTTTCTTTTCTATTTTATTAATTAAGCTGAGGTTGGCACTAATTTTCAACCAAAGATGAAGGCACACACATACGTTTGTAGCCTAGTTGTAACCTGTATTCTATCGGACACCCTTGGCCAATCAAATTAGAGAACTGCAACTTTTTGTATATACATATATATTGAAGAGTGATAGTGCCTCAGTCTGCCCTTGAGTGAAGAATTCCGTTTGAATTCAGCCTCTGCCTCTGCGTCTCTCACACACACCCTTTATCCGTTCTTGGGTTTGTAATTGCAGTAGGAGATGGGATTAATGGCTGCTGTGTTTAGTGAAGTATTGATCCTGTTAAAAGCAGTTATTCTGTGTTAATAAGCAGACTGCAGTCAGAGGCTCCTCTTTCCCCTCTCTTTATCTCTCCCCTGCCGCATTTCCTTCCTGTAATTTCTGTCCTACCTGTTTTGTCTCTGCTATCTTCTTACTCTTTTCTTCTGTTTGTTCTGGCCTGCTGTTGTTTTCCAGCTTGTGTTGCATTCCTCTCCCTGAATTGCTCTTTCTGTCTCTCTTTCTGGCCCCAGGACATCGGGCCTCCAGCCAGTGTAGTCATATCCATTAAACATGAGTCAAGGTCCATAGGGGTTACGCTCTGTAGACAATGGATAGGTGTTGAGCTCTGTCCAAATGGCCACATGAACCCCGCAGCTCACTCATTTTGTTGCATTAACGCTGAATATGATTAGCTGTAACACAATAAGAACATGCTGGAACGGTGTTTATCTACACAAATGTTAGGACCTGTATGTATGTTTCTGTACTTTTTGTCTAGAATAGTGGCACACAGAGGGACGCCGTAGGGGCTCAAATCTGTTTTTTACCTTTCTACATTTTATAGGTATTTTTATTGGAATAGATGTTGCACCAACCAAGATCATTTAAAGTGGCATAGGCCACAGTGAAAACATTATAACCAATGCTTCTTTAGCATCATAGCAGCATATAGCAATGATTTTGTGACTGGAGTAATGACTGCTAATAAAGAAAAATAATGTTTAATGTTTTAAACAGGTAGCTATTTTTACTATATCTTCCATTAAATAGGATTTTAAAAAGTCTTGCAGACAACATGGTTCTAACAATAGAAGTGTGATTTATGCCTCTAATATTATTATAGTGTCTTAGAGTAACTCATTTGCAGTGCTGCACCCCCGTACGTTTCCCCCACGTGTTTTTGCATATTTTTACACTAAATGTAATTAAAACTTCATCAAGAACCTATGAATGCATAAAAGTGAACAAAAACACTGATTTACATTAAATACATTTTTACATTTACATGTTTCAATTAGCAACAATAACAGCAGAAAAATACTTGCTAGTGTAGTTTTTCATTCATTCCTTTGCATCATTTGCAGAACTGTTTCATTTTTTACATTTGCAGACTTTACTGTGTCATTAGAAAACTTTTACTTTTATTTATCAACTGTTCACTTATCAACTCGCTTGACTATAATTACATTGCTTAAAACAATCAAAAATGGCAGGAAAATTCAAAAATGGCAAGAAAATTCAAAAGTGTCCTTTTTCTCTGCCCCTGTGGAGGTCTGTGCAACCCGCTTATCTGACTCCATCTTTTATTTCCTGTCCTGTTTGCGAGTCAGCATGCTTTTTATGTCTTTTCCCTCTCTTTCTGTCTACGACTCTTTCTCCCTCTCGCACGTTACGCTCTCATGTACAGCATCAGCAGACCTTCTGGATAAATGGACTTGGCAGTCATTGAAGGTTCGCATAGTAATTTATTGATAACCCAACTCTATAAAACATTCCCATGCATCAGAATTGCTATGGGATATTTCTGTGGTGCAGCGAAGCTGTTTATCTTTACTGAAAAGCCATTCAATTAGAGCGAGGTGGAGGGCCAGTCCGCACGCCTGCTTATGAAGTCACCGTGGAGATAAATTATGGAAATCAGAGCAGCGCTAACATAAAACATGACACCCATAGAATCCAAACCTGACATCAGATTTATGGTGGGTCAGTAAACGCTGGCCATAAGCTATAATTCACTGCTTGAAAATGATTATTTTTTTTGCTCCTGGAAGTGGTCAAACCACAGTGAATAAAGTTTAATGGACTTTAAGTAGTTTGACGAAGTTCTTTTAGATTAAACAAAATCAATTCTCCAGCACGAGTGGGCCATCACAGCGTATTAACTACGACCTTAATGTACCTCATCTGGTTCGGGAGACAATTGGGGGGAAAAATGCCTGTGCATTGCCTTAATTGATTCTCTACAAGCAATTTGCAAAGGTTGAGTGATCACTGCTTCAATAGACCTTGGTTACGACCGCTGACGATTGTCTCGTTTCTCTAACCTTCCAGTCTTGCATCTCCATCCATCTCTCATTTATGTCTTCCTTCAGGCTTTCCACCAAAGACATCGAGGACAGGACAAAAGCTCTGGGCCTGTTTGAGACGCTAAAGACCAACCCGGAGTCGTTCCACATGCACATGACTAAATATGTGTACCCCAGTATAGCTGGAACCGACCAGTTCCGGCTTCTCTTCTACTTCACTCTTCTGGAGAACTGCGGCTGTGCGAACTACTTCCCTCAAACGACTATGAAACCCGACACGCACCTCAAACTGCTCAAGAAGCTCAAAGCCGTCGCCGCCGGTGAGTACCAGCCAAAAACGAAACAAACGGATCTGATTTTGTCGCTTCCAAAGTGGTTAGTCAGATTTAAAGATCAGGTTTGAAAATGAAATCTTTACTCTGTGAACAAAGCCTGTGCTGCAAAAACGTTGGTTGCAGCTGGAAGTGAAATGACTGTAAAATCGTTGTCAAGAAAAGAGGATTCAATCAATACCTAGCCGACCTGGTAACACAATTAAAGCGATAAATCAGCTCCTGCTTGCAAGCATGTCAATCAACACCATAACCAGAAATTCCCCATGTAATGACACATCTCTCTCCAGCTGAGCAACAGGAAATGGGTCATTGAGCTGTGAGGGTGCCAGTGAAGGTAATAGAGGAATGTTAATTAACCTGCAAACAATACATTTTTGTTCTTTTCTGATAAGAAAAGAAAGATTATTGTGAAGCACATGAGACATGGAGTGAGGTTGGAATGAGTTCATTCTCTCTCTCTCTCTCTCTCTCTCTCTCTCTCTCTCTCTCTCTCTCTCTCTCTCTCTCTCTCTCTCTCTCTCTCTCTCACTCTCTCTCTCTCTCTCTCTCTCTCTCTCTCTCTCTCTCTCTCTCTCTCTCTCTCTCTCTCTCTCTCTCTAGTATTGTTGATGCAGGTGACAATGGCAAACTTAACAGGCATCACTCACTCATAACTGCTTGAGAGAGTTATGTACTTATGAATTGTTATCCTTGTTTGCATACCCCTTAATTAGTTCTAAATATATCTGCAGTTAGTAATTACTCACATACACATACACACATTTATAGAGACAAAGAGAACTACTGTTCAGGTTTGGGTCAGTTATAATTTTTTACTTTTTGAATAAAATTAGATAGAGCAAGGATGCGCTTCTGTCTAGTCCGCTTGTTTCATTGCATTTATCCACAGCTTTTTGTCTGGCAGTTGCATCAGGTATGCGATCCTATTTCTAATTGTATTATGTTGAGTCTTGTACCCAACATCACAAGATGATATTTCAAGCTCCCTATGTTGTCCAAAGATGTGCTGAAAACACACTCTATCGAATACATGCTCTCAGACACAGTCCTGTAAAGACTGTTCACAGCATCTGGCACAACCCAAGGGAGACCGATAGCACCTTTTTTCCCCCACACCTCTGTCTGTTAGTGTGTGTGTTGAGTGCCCTTCTGGCCCCTGTCGTGAGATGGGCCCATTCTCAGAGGCAGGTGTTTCAATATTTAATGCCCTGATGAGGCCTTGTGTGTCAGTGTAATGTTGCCTGTCTGACTTGATATATCCTGGAGGCATGCCAAGTCTACACCTATTCACATAGACTGACACAAATAGAAACCACATAAAAGCTTGAAACTACAATAAATGTCCAATGTATTTTGGATTAGCAGAGATGGAGAAATTTCACATAGCAGATTCCAGTGTGTCAAATTGCCCCTACACTGTGACAGCATGGTCAAAAAAAGGTCAGCTTGTTCAATGCACTGGTGAATAATGTGCAAAATGGTTTATGTGCCTATACAGAAATCGATTAATGTCATTGAACTTACACATCTGGAGAAATACTCATTGCAGAAGTAAGTGTGACTACTTCCCCCTGACTGTATTCTATGTGATGCTGAAATCATACTGTCTTGTTCTTTAGGTCTGGACTATAAGAAGTTGACAGATGAAGATTCCGATCCTTTGAAAGCTCTGGCGCCGATACTGACCAGCCAGAACGTCCTGTCAATCTCCAAACTGGCCCCTAGAATCCCCCAGAAGGGAGGCGAAGCGCTTACCTCTGGCGCTGTACATGCCACCTGGCTTTATAAACTGTTCTGGGAAGGGGATCAGCATGTGCTGAAAAAAGCCCCCCAGAGTGATCACGACTTCCTGCATGCCTATGACACCTGTGCCAAGTACTTTGACCGTCTTTTGCCCACAGATTCTGTTAACTTCTTGGATGCCAT
The DNA here is from genome assembly GCA_032361165.1 of Enteromius paludinosus. Lineage (NCBI taxonomy): Eukaryota > Metazoa > Chordata > Actinopteri > Cypriniformes > Cyprinidae > Enteromius > Enteromius paludinosus. The sequence goes on along the minus strand of JAUMHQ010000032.1, from coordinate 1,667,407 downwards.
TACCTTTTCCCCTGAAGCAACCAATAAGGTGAGTCCAATTCAGGAAAGGAGTGGGTTTTGCGGAGTTTGCCAAGTGATACACCACTCTGAATATATCTCTACTTCTATATACTGTACATGACAAAAATTCCAGCGAGTACAGGACAAGATTATAAATGCATATGCAAATAGTTCTGTTTTTATTTTACAGTCAGTCACTTTTAAAATGTGTATTAATGTGTTTTCCATATTGTATCCACTAGCATCAAAACTCTCATCAAAATTCTCCCATAGACTCCAGAGTGACATGTTTAAAGTCTGCTGTCCAATTTACATAGATCATTCAATTCAACACATGCCCATGTATATGCCATAACTTATGCATATGTTATGTTCACAGACTTCTGTGGACATGTTCATGTCTACTAAGGGCTGTTTGATGTTTTAGCACCTCGCATTTCTTCCTGTCTCTCACAGATGGCTTCATTTTCTATTTATTCTGCCTGCAAGTCAAACATGCACATGCATACAAAAAAGATACATACGCATGGCCCTGTGGCAAACATCCTAAATGAGCTTCTGTAATCAAAAGGCTAATCGCTGATGCTCAGTGGCCCCTGGAGTGTTCAGATGATGTTATTGTAATGATTGTTATGTTGATACAATGTTATAATGATTAGAGTTTGCAGAAAGCAAGCTACAAACACTCATTGCCATAAACACACACCCACTCCCACCATTAAGGTGAGAGCCGCATTGATTTGGTGCTCAAGAATAACACAGGGAAAAGCAGCCAGTGACATCTGCCATGCTTCTGCCGTAGTGTGTGTGAACCGTGAGTAAATACAGTTAACGTACGTGTGCGTAAATGACAGTAGGAGAGCGGGGGAGGAGAGTGTTGGAGGTAAACAGTATAAGATGAATCCAGGCATGTGAAGTGTTCTCAGCGAGATGAATCTGGATGAGAAATGGGATGAGACCGAATTATGCCAAATCATTACTGTTGGGGATTATAATAGTGGATATGCAGCAGAATAACTGCCCGTTGCTGCCTGAATGCTATTATAAGCAGAAAAGCATGAGCATGTTTCTCATTTTCGATTGTGGGCTAATTTTGGGTAGCTTCTGTATTATTGGATCACATGTGGGTGACTATTAAAAGCCATTTAGAATTTAGATCTAGTCACTTTTATTATAGGGATTATTTATTATGGTTACAATAATGAAAAACTGCTTGTACATGTGAGCTTCGTGTATAGTTTCATGACATTTCTGAACAGAATGAAAAATAGGCATATGAAGATAAACTAGTCAATCTCACAAATCAGTCATTTGGTTGGTGGAAAAGTTATAAATTATAGTTCTGAACCATGTTCATTGTTAAAATTGGTAAACACACAAATTCAAATTCAGCTGCAGTACAAAAGAACATTTTCCATATAATATTTAAATAAAATGTAGGAAACACTTTACTTAAAGCCTTTATGTATAATGCATTCTAAAAGTATTTTTAATGCATTAATTATGCCATGTCATGCGCCTTGTAATGTATTGTACTCATCTCATGAATTCTTGTAACCACAGTTAATATACATTATAATACTTATCAATTCATTGTTACACTATGGATTTTAAAATCGCTTATAATTATTTACGGCAAGACGTTTCAACTCATGTTAGGAATAATTGTAATGCTTTCAGCTCTTTAATAATACTGTATAAATCATTGTACATGAAGTGTTACCAAAATGTAGCCTTTCCTTTTTTGTTTATGTGCCTTTATAATATAATAGAAAAATTTTATTTCAAATAAATGCTGCTTATTTGAACTTAAAATTCATCAAAAAATATATAAAAATAAATTGCAAATCCACAAAAATGGCTAACAGCACGGATGTTTTCAAAATTGATTATAAGAAATTTCTTGAGCACTATTTCAGCTTATTCTAGTCATATAAAATGTATTCAATTAGACAATATTTATAGTAAAAGTAATAGTAAATGTGTGATTATATTTAACATGATCACTGTTTTGCAGTTTTTTTTTATTAATATAAATTTGTATAAGTACAGTAAGCAAAAGGGACTTCTTTCAAAAAGATTATAAAACTTTATAATGGTAGTGTATATATTATGTATATTAATTGACATGAAAATAAAAAGATGCTTTTATATAGAAAAGGGTATCATCATATTTACACAACTGACATAAAAATATTTAAAAAAAAAACGATTTTACAAACAGATTTAATATTCTTTTGTGTGTTTTCTGTATGTGTTTAGCTCTCTGTAGAGGCCAGGCTGGAGATCACGAAGCGTGCACAGAAAGCTCTAAAAAGCGTTAGCGAGAAGAGTAAGAAAAAGGGTAATGATGACAGAAGCGAGAACTCCGCCTCCAGCTTTGACTCCGCTCTCACTCACATACAGCAGTCACTTGCCCATCTAGAGACTCTGAGCCATTCCTTCCCTCTGTCACTCAAGACAAGCCAAGAGGTAATTTCTCAACACACACAAACAAAATGTACTAAATGTTACTGTCGTCCTGTGATTTGACCATCTTCGTTGGATGCTAACTGTAAACAGGGCCTTGTAGGGGTCATATGATGTTGCTAAAAAGAACATTACTTTCTGTATTTGGTGTAATGCAATGCGTTTATGTGGTTCAAAAAACACATTATTTTCCACATACTGTACAATATTGTTTCTACTCTAAGCCAGCCTTCCTGAAACATGTCTATTTGTAAATTTAAAAAAGGCAAGGTGTGCTCTGATTGGCTAGCTATCCAGTGTGTTGTGATTAGCCGAATACTTCAAGCGTGTGATCGAAATATTACACCCCTTACCAATGTGATGCTGTGTCCTGGCGATATGACACCAAAACAATAAAAGACATTCTAAATTAGGCTTTTATTTCAACTTGCTTTTCAATAGTATGTAGCAGGTTCTTTTGATAAGAAAACGTAACTTACTTACAGACTGTGAGTCAGAAGCACCAGACTGTCCTTGCAGAGTCTCTGCGGCAAGCCAACATAGGCTGCTCTTCAGGGTTTAGGAATCAATTCTCCCTAAATGCACTGAACACACTCTAATATTTGTTGAACTGTTCTGGAATAGTGTAAAGACAACTTAACCACTGATTTCTGAAGAAAAATTTAGTTTTACTTTCACAATGAAACACAGCTTCTCCAGAACATGGCACCGCAGCAACACACACATGAAGATGGTGGAGTTTAAACGAGCCATTTTAGGGGGGTGTGGACAAGTCATAACGTTTATAAAGAATATCTCTTTGGTTTTGAAACTTCAGTCTTTGAAACTAAAGCGATCTTATCTATGCACTAACAGCTTGTACTGCAACACTCGAAATCGCATCATATGACCCCTTTAAACGTTATGTAAGTGGCCATGTTGCTTGCCCTTTTTCTCTCTATTTCTCTCTTTCATGCTGTTCTTCCTCCCCCTTCACAATTTCTCACTTTCCTGACCTGTGTGACAGTGGCTGTGATTGATTGGCAGGTTTGTAGCTGGTGTCCTGTCTGCAGGATAGTAGCAGGCAGTCCGTGTCAGCCTGTGGTTTCTTAAATGCACACATGGAGCCATTTGTATATGGAAATATATGGATTCATTTTTACAGTGCACTCTTATCGAGCAGATACTGCCGCATCTCATTACTGACACACCTTCACCGTGTCACACGACGTGCTCCCATAGGAATGTGCACGGTTGTGGAAACTGCAGTCTAAATCTCTGTTCCAGTTGCCTCGCTGCCTGCAGCCTAACAGTGTAGGAGAGGCACTAAATTAAAATACCTTATTGACCTCATACGTTTGAATGGCAGTATATATAGAATGCATGGAAACATAATAATATTTAGGAACAGCTTTTGAGACAGAAATGTGCCTATGACACCTTAAAAAGCTGCCTTGGTAGGGAGCTCACTAGGTCTGTGTGTGTGTTTGTGTGTGCCTTACGATTCTCAGAAACCAAACAAATAGTTTTGTTTCTTGTCTTCAGGTGTACCGCTCCTGTATGTCTCTCTCTGTCTTACTTACGGCTTTGTTTTTTGTCTCAGCACATATTACTCATTGATTACCGCCAGAGGATGGGGAACATAAAGAGAGTAATGTTTTCCTGCCATGATTTGAAGTTTATGTCTTTGTATTCTTGTCTTTTTTAGGAGCTCTTGCAGAAGTACAGTCGCATTTATGACCTGTCCAGATCCGAGCAATCTAAGGTGCGCCATCTGGCCGTCACAATGGCCATGGACGGACAGCCCCTCGAACAAATCCAGCAGCTGCTCGAAGTCAGTGTGGGAACAAGCGACCTGTCGCTAAAGACCATAGTCAAGGACGCAGTGGAGCGAATCATAACAGCTCTCAGGTGCGATGAGCTGCAGTTGGCCGATTTCTCTTCTCTTAATATCACCCTCATTTTCTCTCTGTCTGTTTTATACCCTCGCTAGTACTGCTTTCTCTATCGCTCTATCCCTCTCTCAGTCTGTGTCTTTATGGCCTATACCTCTATTAACCTGTGTCAGGCTGGATGTGTTTTTGCTTGATTGAGTTAAACACAGCATTGGCCTCTGCCCTGGCCTCTAATCTCTCTCCTTTACAGCTCGCTTTCTCTCTTTTTCTTACCTTTCATCTCCTGCTTTTAGGAGGTCACCACCCTCCCTGCTGGCTGGTTCTTAATAACACTGTGTCCTTAGTAATACTAGCAATTCAGAGAGAGAAGATAGTGCTAGCTTTGATTTCTTGAACCAATCTTAGATTTTCCAGCAGAGCTTGTGAAACTTTTTGAGGCAGTTATTGTGAACCGATTTTTTAAGGTTTCAGACCAGACTTCCAATGTTTAAGAGCCAGAATGTTCGAACAAACTGTTGCTGTGATTGATAATTGGACTTGGTGTCTCTTGCAGCTACAGTATGCAAACAAATATTTCTCAGAGAATTATAGATTGTGACTATATCAACCAGTATTGGATTATATTCTGTATTGTATATTAAGCAGTCAGTCACCCAGTGTTGAAAATGTAATTGGGCAATCTGATTTTCAGCATTTTCACATGTACTATATTAATTTTGCATCATCTCTCACTCACTGTAAGCTGATTTTTAAAAATGAATTTAGTTAATATGAATTTAGCTTATAATTTAAAACTGTTAAGTGTCATCTTTTTTTATATTGTACATTAGAATGTAGTGGTGTATAAATTCACCTCTAGCATTCAAAATGTTTTATTTAGTTTATTCTTATTATGATTGTTTTTTGACAACATAAGTGACCACTAGTATTTCATAGTACTGAATGAGAGTAATATTTTAAAGGAACTATAATGCATTTTAGAGGATGTGAAACAAATATGCATTATAAAAAGAAAAAATCATTAGGATTTAATATATTATATAATATTTATATTTAATATAGTGTATATTATATTTTATATTTAATTATATTATATTTAATATATATTTAATATAGTGTATATATTATTATATTATTTTTTGGAGATGTTGTGCCTAAATTCACTTCTTCAAGAATTTGAAACTTTTTAATGATTTAAATTTAGTACAGGTTAAAGCTGATATCTATATTTTATTATTTATTATATACATTAGTATCTTCCATTTATCTATTGTCGAATATACCATCAAAATAATTGTCGTCTTATCAGATTGAAACAGAATTTTAATAATGATACATCCCTACTTTTCATCACTTATTTGTTCATTTTTTCATTTTTCATGTGCTGTGAATAGGCTGCTCAACCAAATACTTCTGAAAGATTTTACTTTTTTTCTTATTTTTTTAACTTTGTTTTTTTTTTTTTTTGGTAAATCTCCAAGACCATCAAAGAGTGGGAACCCGCACCTCCTGATTAGTAATCCTGCTTAGTCTGTGTTGATCAGACGTTTCAGCTCAATCCGTAATCAAGCAGAATTAGTGAAGGTCTCCTGAATCAAAGAAAATGATGGTCAGAAAAATTAAGATTGATTACAGTTTGCTTTTATTCAAACGCAACCTCCCCCTTTTTCTCTCTGCTGAAGTGATTCATATTCTAGCTAATTGCTTAAAAACTAAAGCATGTTCCTGTCTTCTGCTGCTAATTACTGGTTTGCAGCGGTGGGCAAATGAATCATTAACAAAGAAATGATTTGGGCACAGGGAATTGTCAAAGTATTTAGCCAAGTTTATTTCATCCAACTGTATTCTTGGGTTTACTCAGGTTTTTTTTTTTAAAAGAAGGTGGAATCTGTGGTCTGCAAAGCTGCTTGTGATTGATGTTTATATCTGAGGAGTAAAAGATTATGGTTATGTTTCATGTATAAATAATCCTTTAGAAACACAGTGTTCCTGCAAGGACACCGATGTATGTATGTGTGTGCGGTTGCGTTTAGTGAATTTCAAGGGAAGGTTTAACATTTCTGCAGTCTATATAATATTGAAGATGCTAAAATATATATATTTTTAAAAATAGTGTGCAGTTGATCTGCTTTATTTTAGTGTTTAAATCAGTTTTAGGATGGTTGTATAAGCTACTGTTATTTTTTTATTTTAATTTTTTGTAGTCTCTTATTTAACTTGATCAAAAAAACAGTAGCTATAATAATATTGCAGGATATTATTGCACTTTTTTATGTTTTAAATGTATTTCAAAACTGAAATTTCACAGTTGCTCAATTGGTGCTCAAGAAAACTTTTTCTAACTATTATTATTATTATTATTATTACTATCAATATTAAAAACAGTTGTCCTTGCTGAATAATTTTGTGGAAAAGTTGATGCATATTCATCAAATAGTACAAAAAAAGAGCATAAAATAATTCTACCAGTAGAATATGACAAGTATTAGTATTATAGAAAAGTCATTTATCCTTGTATGATTGTTGTAATAGCATTACAATCAGAAAGTAATATTTTAGATGACTGGATGAGAGCTAATTCATGAATGAAAAGAAAAACCTCTAAACATATTATAACAGAGCAATGTCAGAGCAATTCTTTGAATTGAACACTACATGAACATTTTAATGATGCTGTAGCAATAAAACGGGCTTCTGTGCAGATTACAACAAGAGCAAAGCAGAAAAATTAAAGTCGGAAAATAAATCACTCATTGTTCTGTACAGCACATCCACTGACTGTGATTTGATACAGCTGTGGGAATCCAGCTGAAATAAATATAATATACAAGAGATGTTAAAACATAAATGATTTGGAAGCAACAAAATTCGCCATTCCCTGCGAAGCACTGCTCATGTTAAATTGACCTGTGTTATCTCCTAACCAGAGAGAGAATGTGAAGTCTAACATACAACTACAGCACTGAAGGAAACAGCAAAATAGAGCATTTGTTGACAACACTGAGAAGAAGATGCCTCTGGAGACCACATATTATTTAACACCAGATGGACAAAGTGTTCACTGCAGCAGTAGGAATGAAATAAGAGAACGCTGGTGTAAAAATACAAAGCAATTATTAATAGAAACATAATTAGGGAGTGCAGCCTCATGCATAAAAGCATAACGCAAACACCTTTAATGGAGGGAGACAGACGAGGCCAGAGGAGAAGGGAGGAGCCCTGGAGCTAGAACATCAGCAGAAGAGCATTAAGATTGCTCAGTGTGAAAATCCCATCCTTCAGCATACACACACACACAAAGTTTGCAGCCATAAAGCCACTTAAAAGCCTCAAGACATTGAATCAAGACTCAAGCTGTGTGTATGTGTGTGTGTTTGTTTTCAGTGGTGACAAGGACGCGTTGAAAGATTATGCAGACCCCTTGAAGGTGCTGGAAGGAATTGTTGCAGCAGTGCACACTGATGTACAGAGCGGGTAGGTGTTTCCTTCGGTGCAGTGTTCCCGTTTACTATTATTGGAACATAGAGTGTTGTGCGTTTGACCTCAGAGTAAGGGATAAGTTAGTCATTGTATTATAAAGTCAACATTATGTTTTGGTGCTTTCAAATGGGATTGATCGGCACTGCATAAAGCACAACAAAATGATAAAAGAAAGCAATGTTAATAGTAATGACTAAAGTAAGCAATTGTTTAGAAATGTGAAAATTGTTTGTTAGTCAAACTAACATAAAAAGAAATTGATATACAATGACAATGTCCACATATCACCTTTTTATTGGTGCTCCATATTTTTAGAGCCAAATTTAACAATTTTGAACCGTGTGGAACAAAGTAACATTAAAGAATTAAAAAAAAAATTATGATATAATGATTTGGTGAAAAAAAGCATTTATTAGGATTCATATTTAAGTTTTAAGTTTTGCAGATTTATTTTTTTTGATGATTCTTGATTAAAAGAACAGCATTGATTTAAAATTATTTGTAACTTTTGTAGATGTCTTTACAATCAATTTAATGCATCCTTGTTGAACAAAAGAAGATTCTCTAAGAAAAAAACAGGCGTTCAAATTGTTGTGTATGTATGATCTAATACAGTATATCTATAAATAAACCAAAATGTAATCCCGTAATTTTATGTAATTCTATTTATATATTTCAGTCGGAATATGGTAACATCCGAGGACATGTTGGCATGGTTACGACCCTTTTGTGGGGACGATTCTAAACCTGTTAGACCCAGAATTGAAGTCCTGCAGATCCTAGAACATTCATTCAGCCTCAGCGATCAAGACATCCACCTACTGGTGTTCTTCAGGAGCCAAGCTGTTCTGAAAGCCTGCTGGCCAAAAAGAAAGGTGAAAAATATGCATATACTCACACTGGCACAAAACGCGATTTACACTTCACACATAAATATTATTACATTCCCACATCTCTGACTCAGTATTAGCTTATTTCCTCTGTGAGGCACTGTGAATGTAATCTCATTTTACAGCGCAGCCTTTTGCGAGTTAGCATGTGCTTATCGGAATTGCTTGACTATTCTCACACATGTAGTTCTGTGTGTGTGTGTGTATGAAGGAATGAGATGTATTTGGTCCAGGGATCACCGATTGCCTGCTTAACCATGCTCTTTGGCCTCACCTCATGTTGCTTTGGGGATGCGAGCATGTCATTCTGCCGTTTTATGTGTTGTTCTCTGTCTGTCCGTATGTACCAGAGAAGCTGGAGTAAATTCAACAGTTGAATATATAGAAATACTTCTAAATCAGTCATTGTTTTTCACAGGAGAATGACTTTCTGATTTTCCTTGCTAAACCTTTGGTTTACCAAAGTCAAAGAGATAAGATAAATATACTAGCTGAACATAATGTTGAAAAGAATCAATGAGTCCTCGTTTGTGTAACAAAGAAACGAATCGATGGATGGATGGATGGGCGAACCAATGGATGAACAAACAGATGAAAGGATGCATGACTGAAAAGACAGAATCAAAGACTTTCCTCATTAATATAACTCCATAATAGCTCTTTAGTTCGTTTTCTGACATCAAGTAAAGAGTCACCTCATCTTACTCAACACACATTACAAAAATACATGCCGTTAATCCATTTTCCAGCGAATCACATAATCCATTCTTTCACTAAACTTTAATCATGCAAATGAATATTTATATAAGCAGACGCTATCAGATGTTTGGTTTCACTTTAAGAGGATTACTCTACCTATTGTTTAAAAGAATAATTAAATGCAACTTTCAATCGTCAGGGGTTTAAAGCAAAAGAGCCCCTCAAGATTGCTGTAAGCAGTTCCAGTTTCCTATCAGTCCTTGATTAGTGTTATTAAGTGGGAAACAACAGAATATCAAGCTCATGGTTGGAAAGAGCCGTTTTTGGCATGTCGCACGTTTGGATTTGACTAGTTTGGAACATTAAGGATGAAGTCTAACCTTTAATTCCACAGTTTATCACTTCACTTCTCTTTAAAAGAGTCTCAATTGTGGCTTGCTCTCCTATTGCTTGGCTGTATCTCTACGTTGGGTCTCCAGCATTGGCACTAGCTTTGTTTTTGTCAGTGAAATGAATTAATTGTGTTTGTTGTGATCTGAAAAGAAGGGAAATGAGGGGAGCTGTAATGAGAAGTCATGCCCTGAAGGAGGAGGAGTAATTAAAATGAACAGATTGAGAGAAGGGAAAGAGGATTGGCTCTATTTCACCAAGATGTGGAGGCCATGTACTCCGATGCCTAAATCCTGATTGGAAGTACTGAGTCTGGCCCTTAGCGATGGGCATCAGGCCATGGAACGCTGGTATCAGGCATGCCTCCTGAGAAGCGGACGCTGGTTTACATGACGAGCCACAGAGTCTGGTTAGCCCCAGGTGTACGTGTCTCTTTATTTCTGTTGATACTTGGGTATTTTTGCTTTTCTCTGGTTTTGTACTGTGCTCGTTCATGCCCACAGGATTGCGGTGCGCGTGTTTGTCTGTTAATATAACACTTCTACCCCCTGTATCCCAAACTAATCATCTCCTAACTCTCACGCCGGCCCATCCTGCCTAGCACCATAGCAACTGCGACTTTACTTCTGCCAAGCAGGAGCTGCGTTTCAGGTCTCGCATCTGTTTGTTCTGTTGCGTTTTGCTGAGCTGTATATTCTCTGTTGTTGTTTACTTGTGCTGCGTTGCGGTGGTGTTTATCTCCCTGATGTATGAGGTAGCATTGTTGAACTTTATCAAAGCGGAATAGAGACCGCCCTTTCAAATTCAGCAAGAGGAAACGTCAAAGCTCATAGAAAGAGAAAAAGGTGAGCCGTGGGAAGCGCCGGGACGGTTATTGCACGGTTGTCTGATTGAGGAAATGACTTTGATCGCAGACAGAATGAGAGTGGTTGGACTTTTTGTCTCATTCAGTAACTGTCAGTGAAATGTGATAACTCTCTCAATTACCTTCATCAGGTTTATAGTATTTGCTGGTGGGCTTCCCTATAAAATGACACATACTTACCCCTCAGCAGAAAGCATTGTAGCTGTAGAGAAATTCTGTAGAGCTGTGTGGTTTTTTTGCTGCCATGTTGAGGTTGCACTTTTCTCTTCGTTTTCACAAATTGCCTTGACAGTCAACTCGACGGCTTGTTCCACCTCTATGCTCAAAACAGGTCACTCCTATGCATAGGATCTTTGAGTTTATTTTTGTGAACTTCTAGATCAACTTTAAACCTTAGGCCCTCAAATATAAAGGTATGGATTTTCTGTATTTAGTTTAATATTTTTTCCCACCAAGCCATTTTTGCAGCTGTAGGCTAGGTCTATGTATTTGCAATCCAAATAAATGTACATGACATGACAGGAGTCCAATCGAGGCGTGGGTTCTTTCATCAAACCTTCATTAACCGACAGCAGCTTATACATTCAAAGCATTTGAATTGCGCAGAGAAACACAAAACTGATGGGAGCGGCTCCGGTGGAATCTGACGAGATCTAATAAAACTTTCAGATGACACGCAGCTAATTTCTCCATCACTATAAGTTAGCCAAAACACACATAAAAACACGTAACATCCGGTTGATGTGCGTCTGTGCAGCAGAGCGGCTCTCTTTAGCAGTGTATGGCGTGACAGTTGTCCAGTCCTGTTCTGTTCACATTGTGAGTGTGTTCCGAGAATGCGGTTGTGAGTCCTGAACATTTACAGGTGAGTTCCGGTTGTCACTCCCTGTATTAGGACTCAAGAAGCCTGCTTACAGGACTGACAACTGAAACATAAACTCAATGAAAAGTAACATTGTAAAAATGTTACCAGATCGTTACAGTATATGTGATTGATTGTTGCATTTGTCTGTTGATTTTTCTATCGTTGATTGTGTTTTTCTTGATTTTTCCCATCAAAGAAGTGGCACGCAATCCAGAAATATTAATATTTCAGATGCTGTCAAGCGGTCAAGGCTTGAAGTCCTCACTCTGTGGCACTGACGATATAGATTTGTGTTGTTTAATAAGCTGCTATTAAATGTCTTATTTGACAACTTATACTATATTGTTAATTGTCTAATACATTTTTCTGACCTCACCCAAATAGTATTCTTAAAGGAGTTTGATTGAAATTATCTGCATTTTCTGCTTGCATTATGCAAACGATCTCTACCCCTTAAGCATCGCAATGACTTATGTTCAGATCCTCATTCCAGTGGCACACGGCCGTGGATTTTTTGTCTCTTAATTTTAGCCATCCGTCTTAGCCTAACGGCGACAAAATGTCACAATCCCTATGAGTGCTCACTGTTCGCTTGGCAAAGGACAGCAGCTTTGTCAGTCTGAATTGAGAATCTTTATTTGGCAGCAATCCGTGTCCCAGACTCCCTTGTTTACTTGTATTCTGAAGTAGTTATTGATGTAATGAGTGCAAATGAATTTGAGGATGTTGGCGTGTGTGTACACATGTGTGTCTGGGATCAGACATGGAATGTTATCGTTACCATGGTCCCTTGACTTGATAATCTGGACTCATTTGTCATGTTAAGAAGCCGTCAGTGTTTAGGTTAAATAGGGAGGGAGGGTGGGTGGGTGTGTGTGTGTGTGTGTGTGTGTGTGTGTATGTGTTTGTGTGTGTTTAACCGTAGACAAGCTTAATGACTAGGGTTAATGTGGTCATTAAAACAAGGTCTTCGTTTCCCCCCGGAGTGCACGCTTTAATATGCCCATGTTTAGCAGTGCTGTTTTAATGTCTTTATGCAGTGTGTGTGTGTGCTTCTATGGTTGTGTATTTGGTTGCTTGTTGATTACAGAGGAAGAGCTTAATGCCCCAAACTGAAACCTTCCTTTTAGTTACTAGTCAATTAGTGAGGCTGACTAGTTTACTTAGAATTTTTTTTCAGATTATATAGTAATGTTTTTTTTTTTATTAAATCTCTTATGCTCATCAACACTGCATTTATTTGATCCGAAACACAAAACAGTAATATTGTGAAGTATTGCTGCAAATTTTAAAACAAATGTTTTCTGTTTTTAAATGTATTTTAAAATATATAGTGCTTAAAGGTGCCATAGAATGGAAAACTGAATTTATCTTGGCATGGTTGAATAATAACAGTTCAGTACATGGACATA
>JAUMHQ010000032.1:1623937-1646243 GCA_032361165.1 Enteromius paludinosus | reverse complement strand
AGCCCCCGACAACATAGCTTCTAGGATCATTCAAGCACTCAAACCCCTCCACCACGGTAAGGTGGCGATCCCAGGAGAGGGATTTTTTAAGTAAAACCATTTTTTTCTTTTCTTTTTTTACTGTGTAGTGATAACCAATCAACTCCAAAGTCCCTATCAATTTTTTATTCAATTTTTTTTACACCAAAATAGAAGCCTGCTGTAGGCTATAAGACGATAGCATATTCCTGCATAATCACATGGCATTCTTTTCACTGTGATTTTCAGCTCAAACTCTTCTCTGTCTCTGCAGTCACATTTATCTGTGTCATTATACTTGGGCAAGCACAAGTGTGTTTTAAATGTTCTCTGTTCTCATGCTGGATACAGATGACCCATGTCTGTGGCAGAGCTTAAAGGAAACCAACTTAAATGCCAGAGGTGAGCTACTGCACATTATTGGAAAGCCAAACATAATTTGGCCCAATTAGGCCTCAGGTGTGCTGTTGTTATAAAACACAACCGTACACGGAACCTTATGAGGAGTTGTAGCAGACTTATAGCGCACCAGAGGCGCTTTCTGATGCTTATAGTCCTTCACACAGGTACAAATATAAACACTGGTCCAGCTTATTAAAGTAGAACTTCAAGATTGCATTCTTGAAGTGAAATAATCATCAAAAATATAAAAAAAATTTAAATAGCAGATATATTTGCTTTATAAATATGAGTTTAATATTATTACCTATTTTCATTTCAGTTTTGTAATGATGCTGAGGACCTTAAAAACAAGATTTAAAATTCATATGTGCATCTTCATGCACATCATCATCTGAAAGAACACAATTCTATATTTATAAATAATATTTTAGTTTTGAGAGCCTCACAGCAGCATTTACACAAAGCAACTTTATATATCTATTTTACACATTACTGAATACTTGAAACGAGTGCTATCCATTTTATATCTGTGGAGTGCTTTTGTCATCAATAGTTTAAAGGCAACCTTGGACGTAAAAGCAACAACCTCCAAATGAAGACAAATTGAAATGCGATTGTGAGCAGACTGCAGTGAGCGTACTCTTAAGAAACAGTGAGCACAAAAACAAGAAAAAGAAATGATGAATGCATTACGAGATCGAGAGCTCCAATTTTCCACTGTCTGCATTTCTGCTCATCCAATTAATTTGCTTTGCCTGCTCTTTGGGCGTCGTGCCTCGAGGAGACACAGCGAATCAGAAGACAGCGTCCCTGCTCTTGGCTTGAGTCATTAATAAGAGCAGCGCACTGTACTGAGAGATGCGCTGCCTAATGCAATTCATGAAGCTAAAAACAAAATCTAAATGAAAAGAGATGGGCCTCATCATCCTGTGTGTCAGGTCTGCATAAGGAGGGATGTCTCATATCCTGTGTTGCCAGATTGTGCTTGCATGCGTATGGCTTTGTTGCATATTTCTTGGCCACATTAAAATATCAGTGACGTGACATCTGCTATTTGTGCTTTTGGCACATTCTGTGCCTCGTCATGCTCTGAAATGTCATTGGACTGCCTGTTTTTGTTCCATTGACTGCTTCTCTATATCTGGTGCCTGGAGACATTAAACAACTGTGCAACTCTTTGAGTGCTCTTTGAGAATATTCGCACTGCCTTTGTTCTTTGAAACTCAGACAAAATAGAAAAGACATTTCAACTTTTATACTGTCGCAAACTGAAAATATCACCATGTATTTTCTATCTGAATTAAGTAAAATAACTTAATTGTAAACATGCATTATGCTATTAAACTTAAAAAAAAAATTCTACAAATTTCAATCAATTTCCAGGCATTTTTTAGAGAATTTGAAGATTAATTGTATAACAAAATTATACTAAATTAAGTGAGAGGTGATACATTTCAGTAAGCTTTACCATATCTTTCAACATATACTCATTAATGATTTTTCATGCTTTAGTCATGAAGAGGAAGAGACGATTGACAAGTACTCAACAGCATGGTTTCATATCACTTTCATTGTTTCATTTTCATTGTTTGAATCTCTTATTTTAATTTTAAAGCTGCCATTCTATATAAAAGAGAGGAAAGATGTAATTAAGTTTTGCTTACATTTAGTTTTTTCTGACTCAGAATAATAGAGCGTGACACATAGTTCACGATCCTCCACTGTTTTACTAGTGTTTCCACTGTTGAAGAGTCATTTTCCTTTAGCAAATAACGGAATTGTAAAAGACTTCATTGTAGGTCAAAATTGACAGTGGCATGTAATTGCCATGTGATGAATACTAGCCTTCAACAAAGGGCATGCTTGGGTTTGTGCGGTACTATTTCAGTGCCAAAGTGACATAAGTGATGATGTAAAATGACCAGTCATCACCACCAATCGTGACTAAGGTCTCTACTAAGCTGTATATCATACAATCTGACGTACATGCTACAGTCTTTCTCTACTCCAACTCTTCAACCAGAAAAGCAGCCATTTTAAAGGACTGAAAAATTGGACATTGTGAAGCGGACTTAGGCCAGCGAAGAGTCTATATTGTTCTCTGCCCTTCAGTGGGATGATACTGATTAAAATTCAGCTCAAACATTCTGTTCAGAAGTTCGCTCCAGTCTGTTCCACTTAAAAGAGTTTTGACCCCAGTGGCAAAACATAGTAGGGTTCACTGCAAAACAATGTCCCACAATGATTATAAAAATTGCATGTCCTTAGGTCTTTATAACTAATATCATACATCAGTTAAAATGTAGCAGGGCTGCGGAATGAAAAAGTAGCTTAGAGAGGTTGTCGAGCGTGTGATGTGTTCAGTTAGAAAGAGATAGCTGTGCGCAGAGGTCTGACCAAGGCCTTGGCTTGGAGTTCACATGGGAAAGAGAGGAGAAACAGCAAGCACACAGCATGAACGATAGTGAGAAAGAGACAGAGAATGATATAAAAAGGCAGAGAGCTAATGACAAACGAAGGGAGACTTAGATGAATGGAGAGAGACACAGGCGGAAAGAGATATATTGCCTGTGTTATCACAAGGTCAGGGCTTAAGCTGCGGGGTACTTATTCTATCACAAAGAGCATGCTCAGAGAATTCTTCAGGAAATGGACCCTGAATTTATCATCAGCATCTACGCAGACACACACGGCTAAGGTTTATAGGATTCGTCCATATCCCAAAGCCAAACCTCTCTGTATATCAAGACGCTTCTAAGAAAAGAGGTAGTTCACTCAAAAATTAAAATTCTTTTTTTATTATTCACTCACCCTGTTGTTCCAAAAAAAGTATGACTTTCTTTTCCTCTCTGGAATACAAATGGATTTTAAATCTTGTCAGTGTTGTCCAAGCATTTGCAATGAACAGAGACTGTAATTTTTAGGCTTCAAAAAGATGATCACAAAGGTTGTTTATACAACTTTTATGAAGTCATTAGTTCTGTGTGAAAAACAGACCTAAATTTAATGGTAATCGAATGAATTTAATGAATATTCCAAAAAAAAGACTAAAAATTACCGCTCCCAAAATTCAGAAGGGAAGTGTATATACAAAAATGTAATTTCTTTTCTGAGCGCTATGAAGCCTGCTGATGAAATGAGATCATGTTAATGCCTATAAATTCTGGATCAACTACTTTATATCTCTTTAAGTGAACTCGCACACACATTAAGGCACAACAGTTTATTCTTCAAGGCAACCAAGGATTGGAAAAACACATACACACACACTAATGCTAAATCTCATTCCATGTTCTCACCAAGCTATTTTAAGATTATTTTGTTTTCTGCCAGCTTAATCAGGTAGCGACAGCCCTTGGGTGGTGCTCTAATCCTTAACTAAGACAGTTAAAATGCAGGCAGAACTCCGCCATGGTTGCCGTCAGTCATCTTTTCCTCCCTGTTACTGCCCTTGTGGGAGCCGTGGCTGCATTTAGCATACAATCATGCACATCATTATTATTCCATTTAGACAGGTGTGCTGCCTGCGATACCTGCGGTGCAAAACAATGCGTAGTAAATGTAGACAAATTTACAAACACACAATGACACACTTTACCCTCCATTTCCCTTCCCTCCCCAAAAATATCCCTCCGTCAGTCTCCAAGAGATTGCTTTTATTTTGCAGTTCAGGGGGCAAAAGCAGCTGACAATTATAAACTTGATTAAAACACAGTTATGCAAATCAGATGTGAGCGGCCCATGTAGCTCTGAGCAGCCTATACTGACACAAACCCACTCAGACTCTCTCAATCACAATTACCTTCCTGTGACGCCTACAATACTGATTAGACTAGGAGAACAATAGCTACAGCATACTTAGACGCAACAAACAGATGTTATCAAATATTCAAGGGAGAACACAACATCATTTACCTTCCCCTCTCCTCCTTCTATGCCTTTGTCTTTTTTCATCTTTCTTTCATTTGAGATTCATTGTGACAGGATCGATCCCACTGCTTCTCCTGATTAGCATTAGCATGTTGCTTTGCTTTGGCATGCTGAGATAATGTGGCTGCTGAGCGGCAAAAGGTCCTTTAACCTTCAAGCCGAGTTAAAGCCGTTGTTTGACAGCTATACAAAATGATTCACCTCAATTTATATTTGTTGATTTTTGAAAAATGTATTATTAATTTATATACAGGATACGTTTTGGCTTATTTTCCAATAGCCTTGTAAAATACTAATCAACAGTACAAAAAAAATTACTTTAGCAAGCCCAAGGTTGGTGTGTTTTTATAGGGGATAAGATTGTAGAGGGGTTTTCCAGCAAGAACATTTTCTGTTGGTATCTGCTAATTCCAACTTGGTCTCATAAAAATACGTACCTCTGTGCACTTTGCAAATGTTGTGCAACAACATTTTTATGTACCTTACTGCATGTTTCGCCACAGTTTCAAAGAAAAACTGAGTGGCAGTAAAACACAGGTTCAATACCCTGGCACATTCTTAGTACGTTGATATAGGTACATATTGCTGTGTTTTTATTACATTGCTTCAGGTACGTATTACGACGGCTCAGAATTCAAATATCCGGGGACTGTCACTAAAAGCTATCAAAATCCAAAGATATAAAGCTGGATATGTGTGATGCCAACATTCAAAATCATTAGTTTTTAAATCTCCCAGCAAATTAATATTATTTTGAAGTAATTGTGCGCAAATTACGCTTTATTAATCAAAACTTTGTGTAAAAAAGAGTGAAAGATGTTTTACTGACTCTGGTGTTCATTTCTTTTGGAAACTGCAGTGATATGTACTTGTTGGTACATATTTATTTTCTCACTAAAAAGTGCACCCAGGTACGCTATGCCATGAGACCAGGTAGGCTAATTCTATCATCATTTACTCACCCTCATGTCATTCCAATTCTATATGATTTTCAGTGAAACACAAAAACTATGTTTTTTTTTACAAATGCTGGTGTCCAGACAATAGTTTGGTTGAAATGTTCCATTTAAGTTAAATACCATGAAACTAGAGATACATTAGACATTTTACTCAAATAAAAAAAATGCACAGTATATATTTCATGTTCTCACATTCTTTGTTAAGGTCCAGATATGGTTCTCCTAAGACCTTGGTGTGAATAGTTTTCTCTGTCTCCTGACCGATCTGGGCTTTACAGCTGCTAAGGTGTCAAGCAAACACAACAAAGATAAAAAGAGAGATCTCAAAAGATTAAGAATGAAGAATAAGTGATTATCTTCATTTGGATGCTATGGCAGATTTCCTGTTCCAGCAAAGGGACAAGGAAAAATGAAAGTAGTGAGAATAAGCAGAAGGAATTTAAAAAAATGTGTAGAATGTCAAAACAGTAGTCAGCAATTTCATTTTCATGAGAGGATGAATAATGTAGACAGACCGCAAAGCAACGCAAAAGATAAACATTAGAAAACTGCTGATGATAAATCTAAAATAATTACTTCTGCACACTATAAAACAAACTAAAGGAATTATAGATCATCTAATATCAACTTGACAGGCTTTAAATGTTAGTTTTTTTCCCCACATTGGATGCATAAGCATAACAAATACGCTTCATACCTCACGATCTAAAGGAATTATAATTATTGTAATTTAAGAAAAATACTCTAGGAAAAAAAAGTTACACTTTCAGTCGAATCACTTCAACGTTATATATTAGAACTCGCCAGAGAGACCAATTGCCTTTGAGCTTTATTCAAAAGGCCAATGAATATTGTCGTGCACTTGATTGCACTCAGGTGCACCTCATCACTGTGTGAGTATAAGAGGGCACGAGCGCAGTGCACATGCAGCTTTTCACTTCAGAGCCTTCGCCGTTTGAAGCTGGAGATCCCATTGGCTGTATTAAAGTTGATGGTTGATCTTGAAAAGAGTTCCTGCTATCTTTTGCTCTCTAGTCTGGCAGCGTTTACTTGGCGGCTGTCAGCGGATCCTGCGAGTTGGTAGCTTTTTTGGTGCCAACTTGCATTCCAGCGAGCAAAGACCTATTGAGTGCACGGATCCGACCGTGCGTTTCTGGGTGCGGGAGTTTCCTCAACTCTGTAGACGGACACGATCGCTGCCTCACGTGTCTGGGTCGAGAACATTCTGAGACAGCTTTCATGGATGGGTCATGCGTTCATTGCGAGCGTAAGCCCATGGCTACGTAGAGGTCCCGCCGCGAGACAGCTCCCCTCGTGTCCTTCCCGCGGCAGCTTGTTAAACCGTAATAGTTTTTCAACTGCCACGCCGAGGCGCCTGGCACCTGGGGGACCTCCAGGTGTCTGTACAGAATGCCTATTGTGCTACTGGGAAGGCTGCCACCGCCTTGCATGCTGTGGCAATGCTGCAGGTCTTCCAGGCTAAGGCGTTAAAACAGCTGTACTGTGTCTATTCGGCGACACTGTCAAGGACTTGGCCCAGGAGTTCTTGACAGTCCAGCAGCAGAGCGAGGCGATTTCACACATTTTGCCTCGGAGGGCCAACCTGTCCCCGAGTGCGCCACCTCAGTCTGTTTGTCGACTGGTGCTCCTTTCGCAGAGAGGACCCACAGAGATGCTCAATCACAGTTGTGCTTTCTTTCCTGCAAGAGAAGTTGGAGGGCAGGCTGTCCCCTCTTGGGACCTTCCCGTCGCCCTACATGGCCTGCGGCAGGCTCCCTTCGAGCCCCTCCAGTCAGCAGATCTTAAGGATCTGATGCTGAAAACAGCGCTTCTGACTGCGCTGGCCTCCATTAAGAGGGTGGGGGACCTACAAGCCTTCTCTGTCGACGAAGAATACCTTCTCATGTTGTATTGAGACCCCGGTCCGGCTATGTGCCCAAGGTTCCTACCATGCCCTTCCGCGATCAGGTAGTGAACCTGCAAGCTCTGCCCCGGGAGGAGGCAGACCCAGCCTTACAGTTGTTGTGCCTGTACACGCATTGCGCCTCTACACTTACCACACTCAGAGTATCAGACGCTCCCAGCAGCTCTTTATTTGCTATGGTGGACAGCAGAATGGGAATGCTGTCTCCAAACAGAGGTTGGCTCATTTTGTGGTTGAAGCCATCTCCCTGGCCTGTCTATACAAGGGAGAGCCTTGCCCCTTAGGACTGAGAGCTCACTCAACAATGAGTGTCGCTTCGTCCTATGCGTTGGCTCATGGCACCTCTCTAGCAGATATCTGTAGGGCTGCGGGCTGGGCGACACCCAACACCTTTGCCAGGTTCTACGACCTCCACGAAGAGGCTGTGTCCTCTTGTGACTTCACTGAAGACAGCAGGTGAGCGGGAGGCCAGCTGGTGTTGGCTTGCTGCGCCACTCCCATGGGATCTGTGCACCACTTTTCTCAGTGTTCCCCTGTAATAGCTGAACCTGAGTCCTCCCTGCCCTGCAGTCGGACCTAGAGCAGAGTAGCTCCGACTGTGCTACCTCTGGGTCTCCTTCGCCCAGTAGGTGTGGCTACAAATCTCAATATTCCACAGTCAGCCAGAAGGCTGTGTTTCCCTTCAATTATATCCATGATCTTATGGATATGTTGCATTTCTTCATTTCCACATGCGGAATCTATTTGTTTAGTCATGTGCTCCCCTCCTCAACCACCTGCTTCAGTACAACTGGCCTAGGCCCCAGGGGGTTGGGAAGGTTATGTGCAGACTCTCTGCTGACATAATTTGAAAAAGTATCTTGCCTGTCAGCGGGGGTTCTCCGTCTGTTGCATGGGTGTTCCCATATGTAACGTCAAAGTGATTCGACTGAAAGGGTAACGTCTAGGTTACGAGCGTAACCCACGTTCCCTGAAGGAGGGAACGGAGACGTTACACTTTCTCCTGCCACGACTCTGAGGTCGCACTGACGCCGGCTCGACTCTTCAGCGAAAACCTGCATGTGCACTGCGCTCGTGCCCTCTTATACTCACACAGTGATGAGGTGCACCTGAGCACAATCAAGTGCACGACAATATTCATTGGCCTTTTGTATAAAGCTCAAGGGCAATTGGTCTCTCTGGCGAGTTCCCATATGTAACGTCTCCGTTCCCTCCATCAGGGAATGTGGGATACGCTGGTAACATAGACGTTCTTTACTAGCCCTCATATCAAATTTGTTTTATTGCAAATCCCATCAAATATGTGCTGTGTTCATTTAACTCTACACTCATTTATAATTAATCACTGTGATGAATCATGATGTAGCTATTGTATATTTCATATGTATTCTGACACACATGCACATGCAAGCAATTGATTTTTGTAAACAAATAACAAAACAAATGCTTTGTCTGTATTCACCATAGTGCTCATCTCCTGAGAGCTATGATTTATTTTCCACTTTTTGCTCATCTCTGTCTTTAACTTCTGGTTTCTAAGCTGGAGCTGTAAAGAGGCTTGGTTTCCAATACCACAGTGAGCAAGCCACAGGCTTGTCAATAAAGTAATCATTAGCTTTAAATTGAGTTTGTGCGCCTGGCTGACCAAAGACACTTGAAAGGACGGTGGCTACTGTGCTCTAGATTCAATATTTTGATGCACCATATCACAGACTATCTAAGCTGGTTTAATATATATGCATTTACACTCCCAAGCATTTACATAAGCCGGGGAATAACTAGCTAAAAAACTACAAAGCTACTAACTTAACAGAGTTTTTTAATATCACAGTAATGTTTTTACGAAAACAAGCTATACTTTTTCCACTGAATAACAGTCAATTGCTGTTTTTAAATGTCAGATTGCATTTAGTGTGGAAATTTACTTCTAGGTCAAATACAGTAGTTAAACTCCTTGTAAGTGGTAGAATCTATCGGGGCCAACAGATTTTTATAATGTCTTAGCAGAGGCTAAAGCTAAACCATTCCGAAACTCTTAATTTCTCAAGAATCAGCTTGTCCTAAACAGTTCTCATTTTTAGGGATATTTCACAAAAAAAGAAAAATTCTGTTATCATTGACTCACTATCATGTTGTTTCATACAGATGATAGTAGCCATTGACTTCCATGTTTTTTTTGCATAATATGGAAGTCAATGGCTACCGTCAATTGTATGGTTACTCCCATTCTCCAAATTATATATATTTTTAATTCTACTAATAAATTAACAATTCTATTAACTATTCCTTTAAATGCAGTGTAAGATGAGTCATTAATTTGGGTTCATTTGAATGGTTCACATAAAGGAACAAATTTACAAAAATGACTCCTTAACTCAAATGTATATATATTTGACCTTCAAAATGAAGGTACTTTTAGTATAAATGTACCTTTTCAAAAATCTCTCATTGTGTTTATGTCAGGAAAAAATATGTCTCTAATAAATATTATAAACCATGGCAATTATTAGTTAGATTTATTCATAAAAACATTTTATTGCTCTTTCAGGAAAAGATCATTTTGAGGGCTATCTATTGTTCAGGGATACTCTTTTTCTTGTTCCATTGATGTATCACTAACACAGCTCCTCCACACAGATCCTTGATATTACTGGAAAAATTAATTTAGCATCAGCTGTCTGAGAAATGAACATTACGTGAGCAAAAATGAGAGTGTGAGTAAGAGTTCAATGCTTTAAAGAAGCAGGCCAAAGTTCCTAAATGACAGATGGAACTTTTAAGTGGCCCTCTGCAGGACCTTGTTGACTGTGTGATGCCGGCTCTATTCTGTAAAAATGGACTAATATTCAACAACCATGAGAGCACTTTCTCTGTGCTTCACTTGCCAAGGAAATGACTCACATCAAGGCCCGAACAAAGAGCCTAACAGCATTCAAACTTTTTGACCATAGTGGATAGGAAGTTGGTGCGAACTAATGGTAACTAGAAATCTTCAGGAATAAGCCTGCTTTTGGACCTTGTGTGTGTTCAGGTTAAACAACCTCAAAAGAAGTCACAAATATATATATTTTTTTGTGAGGATATGGTCCTCACTATTATTTTTGATGAAATAAGGGAGCCATCACCCTCCATAGATTATAACTAAAATGATCCCAGATCCAGAAATGTAGTAAAAAAACATCGGTAGAACAGTCCATGTGACATTAGTGGCCCAACTTCAGTTTTGCGACACTAGAAGAGTATCACAACGCAACGCATACACACACTTTACCGTATTTGACGTAGTCAGCCTTGTTTACATCCACTTGTACGTAGTCTGCTGGTCTTTACGCCTAGCCTAGAGGCCTAATAGAAAGCGTATGCACACGTTGTGATACTCTCTAAAGTGACGAAACACTTAAGTCAGGGGAGAAGAATGGTAAATGGAGTATGGAGTAAATTATCTTATTTTCGTTTTCTTTGCACAAAAAAAGTATTCTCCTAGCAAAACTGAAGCTGAAAGACTGTTTTACCGATGTTTTATACGTTTCTGGAACTGGGATCATTTCAGTTGTATTGCTGTCTATGGAGGGTCAGATAGCTCTCTGATTTCATCAAAAATATCTTAATTTGTGTTCCGAAGATAAACAAAGGTATTATGGGTTTGCAACAACATGAGGGTGAGTAATTACATTTTCATTTATGGGTGAACTTACCCTTTAATGTAAATATCATAATAATTTGAAATGGGGGGAAATAATTTACATAATTCAGAGTCGTTATTGTGGCACCTGCATATTTTGTATTTATAGATGCAAATAGAAATGTCTAATATTTGTCACAACTTTCATTTTCTGTTCTCAGCAGCTCTGAGATTGCCATCTGTTTGATCTGTGAATTTACAAGAACATTTTATGAATAAATATGCAAATGAAAAATGTCGTACATTAAGGTTATATATATATATATATAGACTACAATAACCATTGGAATGCATATATATTTCTTTAATGTTCCATATATATAAGCAATTCTGAAAGAAACTGAGCAGAAATTCCTGAAATTAATATTTTGTATTAATGCAACACAAAATACAATTTGAAAATGAAACAAGCTGTTAAGGTGGTTCCTGACACATCATTACACCACTGACCTACTCAAACTCTACTCAAACCTACTGTTTAATTTCTATTCTGTGATCTGCCCTTTAACTGTAATATTTAGCTTCAGTAACTTATCTGTGCAATTCCATCCCATGGTTTCAAAGGGTAAATCTGTCTTGCAATTTTTTCTTCAAAGACCACAAAATAGCACTCAAGCATGATTATGTAAAAGAGCAAAATGAGGAACAACACACACACATACAAAAAAATATTATTTCCTCCGTAATAAAAGAGAGCAAAATAACAGATGCTGGAACAAAGAAAGATGTCTTGCATAAAATATAGTGTAGCAATCAATATGTCACTTGAAAAAACATGTTTTTGAACTTGAAAAGGGACACTTTTCACACAGACACACACACACACACACATATTAGCAGAATATCCTTTTAAAACCGTAGAAACACTGTGATAATACAAGGTCACTATGTGCAACCTGACAAACAACATATTCTTTTAATTCATAACACAGAAATAGAAAATCCATCCATGTTCCTCAGTAAATGAATGAAACCAATAAAAGATTGTACCCAAAATACATTCCTAATGTCACCCAGAGGCCGTACGCAATTTATAATATGGAAATGTGTTGTATTTGTCTTGTGCTCCTCGATTTATTGTTTTTCTTTTTTTTCTTTTTTTTATTAGACTGTCCATTTAGATCTATCCATCCGATATGTGAGCTTTGAAATACAGAGCATGTTTGCCCCATTGCAATATGACTTTATGAGCTGAGGGTTAACCACAGCTATGTGACCCCAAGAAATAAAGAAGCTGTGAGCTGAGAGACTTGTCTGTCAATCCAGCCTAGAGAGCAAGGGCCATCAAAGGGCAGAGTCACTGAGAACTCCTTGTGAGGACTCCACTTTACAGTAAAGTATATTGGTTTTCTTTCCCAAGCAAGTCTCAAAGCACTCAGTATTGCAAAGATATATTGTTTTTGTCATTCAGTATGATCATAGCAAGGAAGTATAACTTATAGATAAAATATTGGAATGAGTTGTTAACGTCACTGGCAAGCTTCATTAATTTGCTGGAAATTTACTTCAGCCTCAGGCTACAGTATGTAAGATCTAGATGATTCGAGCAGATTTGGAAAAATGTAGCATTACATCACTTGCTCACCATCTTGCAGTGAATGGGTGCCGTCAAACAGCTGATAAAAGCATCACAATAATTCACAATTCAACCATATGACTACAGTCCACAACCTGTGTACTTGTAATAAACAAGTTTATCAGTCATTTTTAACTTAAAACCACTCCTTCCAGCTAAAATATGGGTCTTTCCATAATTGCTTTCACCAGTGTAAAAGTTAACTTGCCTGAAGATTTGTCTGAAGATATTGCAAAAGAGCAACATGCACAGATCAGGCACCGATTAAAAAAGAGAAAGGACCAAAATAGTGGATTTTGGTGCGAGAAGTCAACAGAGGATTGAGTTTTTTCATTGGAGGAACCGTTATTATAGATTATTGACTGGTATTTGGGTCAGAAGCAATGGTTTAGTTAAAATGCCTTAATGATGGATTTGTTTTAACGCACAGTTTTCACTGACTTGAACTACTTCTTTAAACAAGAACTTTTTTTTATAATATAGCCTACATGAAGAGTTTAGTTCCAAAACGCGATAAACGCCATTTTTGAAAAAAAAAACTTTCCGCCAAAATCAGTATTGTATCTGGTCGGTATTGACAAACGAGTTTTCAATTTGACAAAAAAAAAGTGGTATCTGACCTGTTATTCTGTCACGTTTTTTGTTTTTTTTCTCCTTTTGTGCAGAACGCAATATATCCTCTCAACCAATCACAGCGCACCATTCCACGTACTGTAAACAGTAATGGCGACGCTTTCAATACACCCGACATCCTAGTTTTCCTCATCTACTTTGTACATTGTGATTAACAAACAAAAAATAGGGCTGTTCAATGAATCGCAGTCATGTGCATCTTGTCAGTAAGGCTGGTTCTGCGATTTCCATCACGTGCTTTCAGGTGGAGAGCATTTAATACACAGAGCCGTAAAACACGCAATATCGCATTTATTCTGAAGGCACTTTTGGAAGTTAAATGTAATACTGTTCATTTTCTTGTTTAATAACGATTTTCTTTCTTTTTTATTAGAATTATACTTTATAAAATATATGAAAAAATATATATAACACATTCTTGGTGTATTTTAAAATGTTCCAAGTTTCATCTTTTTTCCTCTATTTCCCTCATCTTTTTTTAATAAATAAAACATCATTCTTACATATTCTGATATTTTACTGTTCCACGTATGAAAAAGATTTGCTATGTCAAAAGTCAGCAACTAGTTTATTTTATGTTTATGTTTAATGTCGTCATTATACATTCCCATCACTCTGTTCTCCTACTTGATAATGTTCAGTGCTTTGCTACAATCTGTATTGTTAAAAGCGCTATATAAATAAAAGTGACTTGACTTTACTTTATGCAGATCAAATTTATGTACAACTACATTTATGTATTCAGAAAGCCCTGTTGATGAACATGCCATTTCCGCAGATAGAACACACTCGTGTATTTAGCCCCATGAGACTCCCAGTAATGACTTCATGAGTTATCTCAGGGATGACCTTGTCACTGATCTAACTGTTGGCTCATTGATTGCCTTGTCTTTGACCTCATCTGTTTAACTCATTGGCAGGTAATTGAGTCCTCACCTTATTATTCTCATTTTATAGTAGACAGATCCCTTTTTCCAAAGACACTCTGTGCTATTTACCATTACATTTATTCATTTGACAGTGGCTCAAAACCAACTTACAGTATACAGCACATACTAAACATTTCCCTGCTTTTTTCCACATTGATATATTCCTGACTCCACACTCAACAGAAAAAGAAACTGTAGCTTCTGAAATGGCTTGGGTATTTCACCATGTGTCCAGTTTGTTTTTCTTGCAAAATCACATGAGGTAATTCCAAGTATCTAAGAATGCCTGAACTAATTGATCAGGAAGGTTGTACTCCGTTAGCTTTTCCCAGAATCCACTGGAGGCGGAGGCAGAGAAGAGGATGGTGGCAACATTGGAGTCCATAATGAACAAGTCTGCACATCCTCTATAACGAGCACTATAATAATTTTGGAACACCATTAGCCACCAGCTTATTCTAGCATTATGCTGTAAGAAGCACCACTGGTGATCCTTCCTGCCTGCTACTATCAGACAATACAACCCTGTCTCCTCCTCTCCCCACAGTCCTTGGCCACACATTACGCTTGACAGAAACCCCCATGAGGAGTGATAACATGAGACTGCGTTGACAGTTGTTCTCATTGCATGACACAGTGGCATTACAAGCTAATGTATTCCCATTCTGCATTGCAATGTACTGCAGATGCGTTTGTATTTGTAAAAATGTAGTGTCATTTTACTTTGTTTTGTGTTGGATGCATTGTGGCTTTTGTTGCACTTCATAATTGATGCATCTGATTTTTATTTTTATTTTTTTCTTGTGCTGGAATTGCTCCCCTGCCTGTTAATTTATCTGTCTATCCAAGTGGAAATGAATAGCAACACAGTCAATTTTGTCCTTGAGCACCTTTACCATTATCTAGAACCACAAAGAACTGACTTTTTTCAAAATGTCAGTGCGTGCGGTTTCTCCTGGCGTCAGCAGAGGTCGCTGTTTCCCAGATACTACTAATGCTTGAATATTATTTATGAAGAGGTTAGTGCCTTCTGATTTATACTAAATATGCAACTTTTATTTATTTTAGTTATAAAAATGTCTTTTAAAAAACGTTACATTTGTATTTTCGTTTTTTTTTTAAATTGTCATGCTGTTTTATTGTTAGGAATTAACAAAATCACACCAGCCACATGCCAAAGTTTAGTAAGTTCATAAAATAAAAAAAATAAAAAAAATAAATTAGCTCATATAATACCAGTTTGAACATTTAACCATATGAGCTTAAAGTTAATGATCAAGATTAAGCATGTTCAATCACCATTTGTTAAATAAAATACAATTAAATAAAATAGAGTGTTTCAGGAAATCAGCCTATTGATTGATTATATGATAGCTGACTAGAAAAAAAGAAAGACTGTTTGTCAAATGACTCATATCTCTTTGATGTCAAGCTTGAAATCTTACATTTGCAGTGCAGCACCAGAAGACGAATTGACTTCTAACAAATTGATAGCAATATCAATGTAAGTGTTATGCAGCAAAGGAAACAACGCAGCTGACTAGAAATAAGATGTGACCTTTTGATGTCAATATGCATTAAATAGTTTTTTCCTCTGATATCAAGCAGAGATCTGTGTATAGTCATAGTGGAAAAGGTTTCCTTCTGCATGCTTTTATTGTTAAAAATATTGCAGGGTTTCGTGGTGTATCTGTATACAAACTGTATCAACATTTGTGATTTAATTTTGAACTTATGCATGTTTAGCTCTTACAACAAAAGTTTAAAATATCAACATTGACTGAACCTCAGATCAGTACTCTCTGAAAGATGCTGGGTTACAACCGAGCACTGGGTAAAGTATGAATAGAACCAGCAATTTGGGTTGTTTTGACCGAGCAGGTTGGGTTACTATTCAGAAGGTCGGGTTAAACGTTTAACCCAAACTGCTGGGTCAAAAACAACCCAATTACTGGTTCTGTCCATATTATACCCATCATTTTTTTAGAGTGTAAGTTAATAGATATGTTCCCTTTCATCAAAAGCACATCTCGCATAGCTGTTAAAATGACTACACACTCAGTATCTAACAGGGTTTAAGGAATCGCTTGCCAGTGATGATAAGAGAATAGCACCCTGTCTCAGTGAATCAAACCTCACACCTGCTTTCATAAAAGATAATTTTACACTTCAAAGCTAAAATTTGTGTTTTTGTTTGTTGCTATTTGGCTGTAGTCAGACTAGCGCAGTCTTTCCAGTGTCACAGTACAACATCCAATCCTGGAAACCACACTATACTTTATCTCATACTTGGTTGACCTTTGAGAAACAAAATGTTTGTGGACCAAAGCACTTTATAAAGTTTAAAAAATGAATTATTTATAGTTCATTAATAAGTCTTGAAGGTTAAGGCTCGAGACTTGACTGTAAAATAACTTAGACCTACATAACATGATTCTATCTAAAATAATTTTCCATTATTAGATGTTGATCAGGATTCATATCTGCTAGGCAGGTTAAAGTAAAATGTGCACTCTGCACCCTTATCTGCAACGTAATTCTTCTTATTTCTCTGTTTATCAGGCCAAATGTTAATAAATCTTTTTATAACTTATAGAATATTGTGTTTTCAATTTCCCTTATTAGTTATTACTGCACTACTTTTTGGGAATTCATTTAAATTATTCACCATGAGTTTAAAGGGCAATTCATTTTAGTTGCTGCTAAATTTAGTGTCACTTCAGAACATGCATAATCCTATTTTTGCAAGTAAAACAAAACCTGTTTTATGCTAAATAAATATAAAGAGATGGTAACTGCTACTTTGCTTTTTAATTGAGATATTAATTCTGCTATCAGTGTAGAGCGTTTTGGCATAAATGGAAGAAATGTGACTTTATAGGTGCTATAAGTTATTTCATTTCTTTATAATAAAGACATTCAGAGAAATAATATAAAAAGGCAGAATGGAAACAATTAATTAATTTTTGGCTGGCATATAGAAGAAAAGGTGTGAACAAAGATATAATGGTCCTAGTGTCCTACTTTTGATATTTGCTTGAAAGCCTTTGAGTTACACAAAAATCCAAGAAATTCTGGGAGCAAACCGAAAAAAAACCACTGAAACAGAAAGGCTCAGTTTCAGAAATTTCATAAATTAATTTGTTTTCTTTCATGTGAAATGTCTGAATTTAAACATTTATTGGGGAAACAATATTGCATAAGATACCAATTTTTATGGGTATTTGTAAAGCATGGACAACAACACAACGCAATAACAAGAGCAAGAATAAGTCACACTAACCAATGAGAAACTTTTATTATTATTCTAAGGACGTCTTTTCTGAAGAGTACAAACGATCTGAATCTGAATTACTAATGGACGAGCCACTAACTGTTTTCGATTTAGTTTTGCAGGTAAGGGGTAAAGAAGGAGGGTTTACCTTTAAGAAACCCATTACCTGTTTGTCCACTGTGGGAAGGTAATGGAGTGAGTGCATTATAGCAATTGCTCACATACCCAAGCACCAGATGTCAGGAACCCCCTCAAGCACAGCCTATCAACCCCCCAGACAAAGTGCCTTAAAAACTTTCTCCGACAGGTCGGACCCAACTGGATATATTTATATGTAATATTAATAAGTATAGATGTGAGTTTATATTGAATTCCAAATGTGGTATTTCCCCGTGAGGTGGATGGGAGGTATATGTTTTGGCCTGTCTCCTGCCTGTTGAGTTAGAACCTTCTCAGCGCACTGCGGTTTTGCCTTGGTGCTCATGAACCACCAGGACTACACCTATCCATGAGTCTCATTCTGTCCTGGATCCTCTCCATTCTCATCAGGGAGATTGGGACAGGATAGAGGGGTAATAGGGTGTGAAGAGAGGGGAAATGCGCCACATCTCACTGCTTCTCTAAAGGGAAGACTGGATTTCTCCATCTGCCTCCAGACACCTGTCAGATTATGGTCTGTTTTCCCTGTCTTTGGCTAAGCATTGGAGGATTGGGGTTGGGAATCTAATTAAAAGGGTTTGTCACACCCCTCTGTTCATAAACATGGAGCGCTAGCGGGAGTTGGAGAGCCATCATCTGTATCATGGGCAGGGTAATTGTTTTAGAGCAGTTGATAAGGAGTAAAATGCATCTGAAAATGAATCATTTCAGTTGAGTTATAATACACTGTCAAAAAGAAATAGCACCGGTGTATAGCACTGAGTTATTATTTTAATCAACACTGACAAGCAAACAATGCTACGTTTTGTTTTAGGCTTCTCTAAAGTATGGAATCACATACTTCATCTAGATGCAAGCTTCTAAGGTGGTCTGATATACTTACAGATTTGTTTCTTGTAATATCCAGACATAAACATGACAAATGAAAAAGAACCAGCGAGAAAAAAAATGCTGTTCTGCAACATCCCACAGCCTCATCTGTCAGTGAGTGATAAATGTGATATCTAGAGGCTATGCTAGGCTAGCGCCTTTTGTACCCATACAAGATTAATCACTTTGAAATTGAAACAGAGTATTACTGATATCATATCACGCTGGTTGATTGGTGTTGAGATTGTTTTCAAACCGTATCTGAAAATGTAACTTAAGCATAACTATACCTTTTTGTAAGTCTTGTTGGGGATACTACTTTCAAGGTTAAACCTTTTTTTAAACAAGTAGCAACGCGAGTTAGGTATGTTTTTAACATCATATTCATTTTGTAAGATTTTATGTTGATTGGAAATTCTTAATTATTGCCCCGATGGTGGAAACCGGAATTTTATTTATTGCTCTACTTCTTTTCTTAAAGCCACTGCACTAATTTTATGAAGCTCGATGCTAATCTTTTGCTGCACATAAGAAATATACACTTTAGTTTTGTTTTTTTATTGTGATGTATGATTAAGGGAATTTGGGCTTTGTTTGTCTTCCTTTTTATATTATTGCAAAACAGGAAGCCATGGATAATTTCATGTTCATAATCACCCTGCACTTTCAGAAATAAAGGTACAAAAGCTGTCACTGGGGCAGTAGCTTTACAAAAGGTACATGTTTGTACCTAAAGAGTCCATTTTGGTACCTTAAAGGTAAATAGTAATACTTAACGTGTACATATTTGAACCTATACAAAAGTATACCATTTGAGAAGGAGATATTTTACTCATATGAATTTCCAGGGGTGCCAGTAATGTTATTTAAGAAAAACGTTTATTTCATAAAAACATTTCCCTCATTTTAAATTCATACTGTATTAGACAATAAAATGTTAGAATTTTGTACATTTGTATGAATATTTTTTTAATACAAAAGATCAAAAGGATTTACAATGCAAATTAAGTTTCACAGCCTTCTTTGGTATTTACCAAGGGTGCCAATATTTTTGGCCATGACTATATATTTACTGCATATGTGTGTGTGTGTGTGTGTGTGTGTGTGTGTGTGTGTATGCACACTTAGGATTAGAAAAACTACACCACTTACCACTTAGACAAAGGCAATGATGCATCGAATCACTTCAACGAATCAGACTTGAAAGAGAACTGTTTAGGGTGAACTGATTCACTAGAAAGAATCTGACATTATGGAAGCAATACAATTGAAAGAAAGAGTGAAGAAGTTTATGAAGTAAGTGAAGAGCAGCCTGTTACTGAAAAAAACACACTGTTGTCAACACATCTGATCCACGCGTAACAAGTTAAAATAGTTACTTTTGAAAGCTCTCCCTGGCACTCATTAAATGTAAATGCCAAGCTACGTATTTTACTTCATAGTCTTGGGTCCCTATTTAAAGAACACTACTTCCTGATTATTATTCAGTTGGCAAAGCTGGGCCATTATGCAAGTATTGCCAGCTTTGACTCTACCTGTCCTGTTTGTCCTGTTGCCCTCTAACACCAGCAGTGGTGAAATTTTTAAGTTCTAATGCATATCAAAATGGTTCTGAAGGCAAGAAACAGATAATGCTACAAATGTGTGTTGGGAATGAATTATAAACAAGCCGAGATAAGGAAACCCTCCCCCCAGGGCTTTCATATCCCACAGTTATTTTCTGCAAGCTTCTGCAACATGATTCAGTATTTGAGAGTATGTGAATCACGGGAGTTTCTTGACAGAGACACGCTCTGCAGGGAATACTGTACATGTCATGCTGTTATTGCAGTTGGTTTCTTGATTATGCATTTGAGTGATGGACAACGGCTGCAACTTCCATTTGGGAAACAATAAAACAGATATGCACTGTATCACCATGCACATGTTTGGATCCGTTACTTCATATTTTACCATCGAAATCTTGTAACTCTGAAGCAATGTTATCAAACCGATGTCTTTAAACAGCTCTGAGGTCAAAAAAATGAAATGACAGGTGCCAAAAGCATGTGGGTTATTTTGGGATGATTGATTTATCATGACTCAATCAACCATCAACTCTACCCCTCCTCTCCAGTATCTCTGCACAGATTAAAAAGATAGGGGGGGAGCGAGTATCTGTGGTGTGGATAGAATGAAGGGTCAGATATGATGGGAGTTCGTGCGGAGTAATGGAGATGTATTATTTTGGGTGATATGGAGAATTGCTTTTTATCCCCACTGATTGAATTCGAGGCAGGGAGATATTGATCAAATGAGCCATCTCTTTCTTTTCCTCTCATATTACACTTTCCCTTCATTTTCTTTTTTTTTCTTCTGAAAGAGACACTATGGATTTCTTGATTCATTTAATTAAAACAACACCGACCTAGTGGCATTGTGGTGAAAAATACTTTTATTTCTGCTTTAGTTCAATTCCAGTAACTCAAGTTTGATCCCTCTATTGAGCTAAAGGTCGATAGGACTATTCTTTTAGTAAAAAAATGAAATTATTAACAGACTTTTCCCCCCTCAGGGTCTGTTTAAATGGACATTTTAAGGAATGAACCTATGGCTTCTATCCCATTAAGGTTTGATAACAATCCTCAAATATAATAATAACATTTTTCGACTGTAAACATTCTAAAGGTTCTTTGTTTTTATGGTTCCATAAAGCATCTTTAACACCCATAGAACCTTTTTATGAGGTTCTTTTGATTATTAAAATGTTCTTTGCAGTAAAAGGCAAAAATTGCTCACTGGTTCTTTGAGAAACCATAAATGGTTCTTCAGTGTCATTTTTAAAAGCCAAAAACATACACATTTTTCTTTATTATCTTCTCAAATACAAGAAGAAACTAATTCATCTCATACTAATCCAAGCCTCCTCCCACTGTCAACAAGAGAGAGAGAATCTGTCAGTGTTTCTGTGTTTCTGTTAGGCACAGCCTTGAAATAATGACATTCATCTTTTAGGACATAAAGGCCAGAATAATGGACAGCAAACTATCCTGTTTCATCTCTTTCTGTAAGCCATCTTCTTTCTTCATCCGTCACTGCTTCTCACATTATTCTCTAAATAACAAAAACAAGAGGTCTGAGTCCAGGGAGACACATTGTGTAATGACCTGGGATTATAGTAGTCCAAATGTAGTGAGGATGTCCAGCTGTCCACTAATAGGCAACCGTTAAACACATGAATACATTCGTTATCATGTTAACAGTAACTTGTTCTGACCTGTATTGTTCCAAATCTAGTAAATGTGTTGATGTTTATTTCCTCACACATTTCACACTAATGTAGCAGGAGACAAGAAGAGACAGACCAAGAAAAGGAAAGCGTGGAGCCGTTAGAAGAGTGAAGGAGTTTGCCAATTGAGTTGGATGTGTTTCAGTAGGGAATGCCAGGACCAACTGGGATTGAGGCAACATGGCACAAACCGAGGGAAGATGGTGAGAAGAAAATGAGAATATGACAGTAGATGATGCAAAATTGGAACCAGGGATGATGTGATGTAAAGTGGCAGGATGCACATTATTAATGTCAAACAATGGCATAATGAGGATAATGAAAGGAATGTTGTGAATATTCAGAAACAAAAATTATTTCTAAATAAAGAGAAGTTAAAGAGAATTAATTCAGTCAAAAAATCTGTCATGATCTACTCAGTGGAGAATAGTTGCTATATTGTTTTCATGTGGATGTCTTGGGAGACCGTCAACTGTTTACTGAGTGATTTCACATTGAGCCGTATATACTACACATAGCCGTTGTTCACTGACGAGCTGCGCAAAACCATTGTCCATTATCAGCGTGGAATTTGCGCAGCTCGTCAGTGAACAGCGGCTGTGTGCAGTATATACGGCTCAATGTGAAATCACGCACCTGATGGCATTTACCGCTGATTACATGACCGGCTTTACTGACAAAA
>JAUMHQ010000032.1:1605021-1623837 GCA_032361165.1 Enteromius paludinosus | reverse complement strand
AGGCATTGATGCTATGGACTGGCCCGCCCGTTCCCCAGACCTGAATCCAATTGAGCACATCTGGGACATCATGTCTCCCTCTATCCAGATGTTTTATACCAGGTCTGGGAGGAGATCCCTCAGGAGACCCTCTGCCACCTCATCAGGAGCATGCCTAGGCATTGTAGGGAGGTCACACATGCATGCGGAGGCCACACACTCTACTGAGCCTCATTTTGACTTGTTTTAAGGACTTAACATTAAAGTTGGATCAGCCTGAAGTGTTTTTTGTTTTTTTGTTTTTTTTTTTCACTTTTCGAGTTTGACTCCAAATTCAGACCTCCATGGGTTAATAAATTTGATTTCTATTGATAATATTTGTTGTCAGCACATTCAAGTATTTAATAAGATTTTTTAAATTAATTCAGGTCTAGGATGTGTTATTTTAGTGTTCCCTTTTATTGTTTTAGTAGGCATAAAACCGAAATAGTATTTTTGTAGTTTTCTTTTTATTGTAGTTTATGTAGGTCAAATTATGGGGTAGACCGTGGTTTCTGCCACAGCAAACACAGCTGCCTGCAGGGAAACACTGATAAACATACAGTGAATATGGGCACCGTCAAGAGTAGGTTTTTCTCTCTTAACCACGTTAACCATTGACATGAGATTGAGTCATGAAAGAACCTTTGCATGTGTAGCTGTGTGGAAAGATTCACTGTTATACTAAAGTTAATGGTCTAATCTCTAGAGCTCTAGAAAGAGAGAGAGAGAGAGAGGAAGAGAGAGAGGTAGCCAACAGAATTTAAACACTCAAACCACAGGCCACTCACAGAGGCACTCAACCTTTCACTGCCACTTAAAAAGCTCAGCTTGCACTAAAGGCCTCCTCTGCATTTTCAGAAGGGCAAGTTTGACAGCAACAGAAAAGAGCGCAGACGCAATCAAATTGCCAAATTACAAAGCAACCAAAAAGACCAAAAAATATCTAATATACACCATTTAAGTTACGATGTGTCGATTGTACAGGGACATATTTAAATACAACTCTATTAAATGGTAAAAGAAGGGTATGAAAGGGTAGAAGAACAGAGGTCACGTAAAAGCTTGATGAGCACGCACTTGACTTGGGCTGTCCGTCTGAGTGCTTTTCAGCGTGGAATGAAGAAGAGGAGGAGGGAGACGACGAGGGGGCGATGGGCTGGTCACTGAAGAGGTTCTCACACAACAGGCTTCGGCACAACTTCTTGAGGAAGCGTAGGACGTAGCCCACACTGTTGACCACTGGCAAACTCAACAAATGCTGCTTACCATCAAAGGTGGCTGAGGAAGAGAAACAGAGTCTTAAATTCATGTAAATTGCACATTGTAGGAAATTGTTATACTTAGGCAGTAACACTTAGTCTGCAAACGCAAAAGCTAATATCTTTTAACATATGCAACAATTTAAATACGTACTACATTTGTTTAAATTAATTTGTAATGTTGAAAGTATTTTAAATGTTTTAAATTAATTTAAAATATGAATACATTGAAAAATAAATATTTACTCTGAAGCATGAAAACAGAAATCGCGCGTTATCAGTTAATATAGATGATGGTCATAGTGGGCATAGTTATTATTGATGATAACCTTAAAATGGCCAAACACTACAATATACCTGCTAATAATCACATAATTAAATTTACAATTATTTACAAATTAATTCAAATTACAAATTGTTTTTGAAATAAATCTCTTATGCCCACCAAGCCTCAATTTATTTGATAAAACATAAAGCAAAAATGAACAGAACCATACAAATGTTTAACACATTTTGTCACATATCACTAAATGCTGTAGCAATGTATGAAACTGTGCGGATTAATATTTTTGAAGAAACTGCGATGCATTATTTTCAGGATTTTGTGATTAATAATAATTCAAATGAACAACCTTTATTCAAAATCATTTGTAACATTACAAAATGTCTTTACCATCACTTTCGATCAATTTAATGCATTGTTGCAGAACAAAAGCATTAATTTATCCTCTTCTTTTTTTTTATCTTACCAGCCCCAAGCTTTTGAACAATGCATATTGACATCAGAATGCAGAACGATAATCAGAATGGAGGCACACATTTGTGTGGCATGCAAATTAACCTGAGATCTTTTCTCCCCCGTAGCCCTCGGTAAGCAGGGTGAAGACAGCTTTCTGCTGAAACGCGCTGTCAATGCAGCCCTGTACCGCTTGCTGCAGAACCACAGAGGGCCTGGCAGGACCCAGGTGGTCAGGCAGCTGCAGCACCTTCTGCCTGTCCAGGTTAGGACCCGTGTTCACATGCTTATTCACATAGATACACACTGTAATGAAAGGATTTAAGAAAAAGAAAAAGAGAGAAATGAACTGAAAGAAATATATTTCTTATAGTGACTGTAGAATTAGCAATATCTGCATTTATAATGGAACAAGCATTATATGAAACTGCATATCTTTTTATCAGTTCACATTCAAGCCGTTATCTGATTACCTTAGAGAAACAAGAAAGCAAAGTTAAGCACCACAGTTAATTGGATTTCTATGCAGGGTAATTAGCTTTGATCTTGCTTTTGAGAGTTTTGAAAATAATTTTATTTGGTTAGCTGGTGATGAATCCTAACTGTAGCAATAAGTACCTTTAAAAGCACACTAAATGAATAGCACAAATAAATAACGTCCCCACAATAATCAAAAATTTGTTAAAAATGTATAGACAATGCCTATGTAATCGTGCAAAACGCATACACTGAAATATTGGCACACAGTGCATGCCTGAGATTTTACTTTTAAATGCTCCAATATTTGTCAAGGAATCTTCAAATATTTGAGAACACTTTTATAGATTGTTTCCTGAGGTCAGAAAAGGAGAACTGCATTTCATATATAAGAGGTGTCACATCCTTATCATGGGACCCAAGAGACAAGCAATAAAAGAAACGGTGTGAAGCAAAGGAGAAAAGACGTTAAAAAAGAACATCTCGGCTTTTGTGACAGTTTAGGTTTCTTGTACCATCCTGTGTATGTAAAATAGTTGTTTACCTGAAAAAGGAATAATACATCAAACTTAAATCTAAATTCACACACTTAAAAAATGCCAAGCATAACACAAATAAATCTTTTTGAGGTAATGTCTTTTAACTACACCTCATACTGTAAATCATGCCTAAAAATCATCTGTGGTTTTATGAGCCAACCGCAAGCAATACATTTTTGATTACCCTAAATAAAACCAACCCCCCTCAACAGGAACCATTTCCATGTATTCATTTATCTCAAATGACTTACAAATGAAGAAAAAAACAATTATGGGCGTCCCAACAAAAAAAAAAAACAATAGGTTTTGTATGCAAAGAAATAAAAAGAGAGCCAGGAAAAGAGAGAAAGCAGCCTGTGTAGGAATCCACCAATCACCCCCCCCCCCCCAAATCCTCCCACACAATCTGTCCCCACTGACTTCCCTCGCTCGTCTGCAGCATGCGGATGCTTTAATCTGACAGATTGCCATGCTGAGGGATTTCCTCCGTCGTCTGTCATCTAGAAGCGCCATGACCAGGAGTCAGACACACACACGCATACACAAACGCTCCCTGTGCCACCCATGGGCTAAAATAATCACAAAAAGTAGCCTGTGCATGTAACAGGATGAAGTCAATGAACATTGAGTGTGGGAGGACTGATATGACACACAAAGCCTTAAAATAGATAACTGACAGCAAGATTACTGACATACCAGACATGTAGACAGACACTGGAAACGTTGCACACTCAGGAAAGGCAATATAATTTAACAAGCACAAGCAAACACGTTTTCAAGCTCAAAAGAGATTAACAATGACCTCAGGTCATCAAGGTCATGACCTCCACCAGCAGCCACAACAAGTCCCTTGGCGACCCCTACAACAGTCCCACAGATTACACACATACTGGAACACAGGAGATGCTTTCTGTCTTCAAAGAATTAAAGATAATATGCTTTTGTCAAACATATTAAAGCATCTGGACAAAATGATCATGATGATGGTTTTTTAAAATATACTAAAGGGACTAAAAAAGAGTGTGTCTATTTCGCTGTACAAAGAATTAAAAGTCTAGAGACCTGGTGGGCAGACAAAAGCCTCTTGTTCAGCAACCGCTCCCCACAGCAAAGGGATTAAGCTTTGAGAACTCAGGATTGAGTTTAGCCGTACCGTCACATCTTCTCATGTTTAAAGTAGACCTTATGGAGAACCAGACAGGTGCATTGAGATGCAGCCTCCACTCATTTTGAAAGGCAGAATTTAAATCACACATGCTGTAGTTAGGATGTGAATTTATGCTCAGCTCATTTTGGCTTAAATACTTAAGATTTATTCCACTAAAAAAACAATGTAGCAGAACAGAATTGATCTCTCCACTGTAATAAAGAGATAAATTGGATGATAATGCCTCCAAGGCAAGAGCAGTCAGGTCCCTCAATAATGTCCCTTGAGCCTCTCATACCTATTAACCTTTAAAATAAGAGATGTAACTACTCTTTTCTCTCTGTTCCCTCTCCTTCTAGTGATGGATGTTATTGCCAATTGGATGGGCAGCCCGTGTAGACCACTGGGTCCTGACCTCAAAGATTGAGTCTCTGTGCTGTATGGAATCATTACTGGCTACATCCACACAGTTTGAGTTTGGATTGACAGATCAATGCATTGAAGTCTTGTCGCGAATGGCACAACAATATTCGAACGCTTAATTTCTAGGTGCATAGATCCGCAGCTGAAGTGGACTATATAAATAAATAAAGATACATAAACCTTCACAGATATTGGGTGCATACCTTTAAAAAAAAAAAAAAAAGAGTGCATTAAAAAAATAAAAAAATATTAGAAGTTCAATTGTTACAAAACAGGAATAAACTACAGAAATCCGTTTTTTTTACTTTTTACTTTTTAAAAAATAAGCTTTGGTAAGCATAAGAAAGCTTTCGAAAAACTTTTACAGACCTTTAACAAGTTTTGATCATTAGTGTATACTAAATACATTTCATTGATAAATTCAAAGTCTTATTGTAAAGAACATCCTCAGTTTAGTTATAATAGATATTGTCCTAAATAACAGATAAGGAAAAAAATTCTGGGCTGGTCATGACGGGATGTTTGTTCACCCTCCCCCAAAGAGACACACATCCCATCATATCATCTTGATAAAATAACAGTTATCATAACTCCAATGTATGGGGACAGTTCCTGTCCCTACTGGCCACTAGAAAGAGAATGAGGTAGCACTGAGTCATAATGTGACTCCTCTGAGGACAGTGATTCCTCTAATGCTCACATTTTATTATTCCCTTAATAGTAAGAGCAGGTTCCTAGTTTCTGGGATTGGCACACTGCAAATAGTAAAACTGGCAGTTTGTGTGTGTTAGTTACCTGTGAGGACTTGTGGGGTGGCTGAGTGGGGGATAGTAGCAGCGTCCTGCGGGATCGAGCTCATGTCTGGCTCCGGGGTGCTGCTGGGAGGGGAGATGGCTAGGGGTGTCATCAAGCGAGACTTCAGCTATTTACAAAAACACACACATTATATCTATTTTTATTATTATTATTATTATTAACAATCCTAATCATATAAATAACATAACAAATCTAATGCAAAAAAATATGAATGTTTACCTTTTAAAATACTTTTTTTAAAGTTTGCTAAACTCAAAGCATGAATGTCTCTATTTGTTCTTGATTTAGTGAGTCACACTAAACACATTACAATGAAATCACAAATTAAAATGCAGCCAAATACAACCGTTACATCAAGTAGCAAATGTTCTTGGTTTATTTATCAGTTTTTGAACTCGCATAATATATATGAGACTGGACCATATCTTGCCTTGGGCACCAAATTTTGGGGTTCCCCATGTCCAAAACCTCTATTTAACCCTTTTTACACAGAACGTGTTAACAATTTCCTGATAGACAGGAAATAACCCTATTAAGAAATCG
The DNA here is from genome assembly GCA_032361165.1 of Enteromius paludinosus. Classification (NCBI taxonomy): domain Eukaryota; kingdom Metazoa; phylum Chordata; class Actinopteri; order Cypriniformes; family Cyprinidae; genus Enteromius; species Enteromius paludinosus. Next base: position 1,617,876 of record JAUMHQ010000032.1, on the reverse strand, counting down.
TAAAATGACCTAAAATATGTGTTTCAGAGGATAAACTCTCCCTAACACTGCTATAAAAAGCAACAACCATCAGGTTTAGGTTAAGCAAGAATGTATTTGCACCGGGTCTACTGCAAATCTGCTAACATGCACACACATTGTGGTAGCGTGTTGCTCTTTAAATCAGCAGCAGCGACATTATGAGGCTCGTGCTCAGGCACACAGCTAAAAATAACTCAGCAGCAGCAGACTGCAGATACATCAGTCAAAGTACAACCACCCTATCACCTCCTTCTCTTGTACAGTCAACATCAGATGGGCCTCCCTACAAAGCATTACTCTGTTTCTCTAGCTAAAGCATCACACGTGTTACACATGCACCATTATGCACTCAAATGCACCACTTGATGACATTTATGCATTTGGTAGACAAGTTTGAACAGTGAAAAGGCCTTATCCTTGCGGCCTACGCATGCATGCGCGTATTTAAACAGACGCACAAACACTTTGATATTTACTGACCTTAAAGCCAGGCTTCCTCCCTCTCTTCTTAGGCACTTTAATGGGTGGGAGGGATTCTGGGTATCGACTCTGATATTCCGGGTGCCTCTTCAGGGGTGGGCGACCCCTCTTGCGACCTGGAACTTTTCCACTTGGGGGAGGGAGGAAGGAGGGGCTAATGGCCCCAGGTGATTGCATCTCTCCACCCCCTGATTGAACTGATGCAGCAGCAGGAATACTCATCAGACCTGAGAGAGAAAAACACAATGTCAAACTGTATTTACACGGATATGTAATCATTTTTAATACAATAGGTCGCGTGTTCCTCTTGATTTAAAAAGAATTGTCAAAAATTGTCATTCTGCATCATGTGTTGGAGATTTTACGTTACAAATATTAAGAATTGCTTAAGGAGTACACATGTCTACTAATTGGATAATTATAAGTAATAAACAAAACCAAGACAAAAACCACAACTTTTTAATATCCAACCATGAATTCATCATAAAACTCTTCAACACACCACCAACCAAAACACACATACACAGAAATATATTTAGTCAAGTATGAAATTTTGGGTTCCCACACCTTTAGACCAATGAATTTCCATGATTTTTCATTCGTCAGTCATTCGTGATTACTGGATAATTTTAGTAATCTGAAAGAAAAGAAATATATAAAAATAAACAATTTTAGAAAATTTAGAACTGAGCATAACTATTAAAAAAAAAAACTCTGATTAGAAAAATCACCTTTCAAGCTGACCAAAGTCTTTAGCATTGCATATTACTAATCAAAAATATAGTTTTGATATATTTACAAAATATCTTCATGGAACATATTAATATAATTTTGCTACAAACATACACGTGCTACTTAAGACCAGTTTTGTGGTCCAGGGTCACACACATACATACACATATATATATTATCTAATGAACTTTCAAATTCTATTTATATTTCTAATTTCCATATATTTTCCAGAGTCCCTGATATTTCCAGGTATTCTATGACCGTGGGAACCCTGGAATTTCCCTTTTTCTTAATTCACAAAAAACAAACATGAAACCAACCAAAACCAAAACAGTTTGAATTCAGATAACAGTCAGTGCTTTGACGTATTCATACTGAGATTTCAACTGAAACACTTGACCACAGCTCAAATACTGCAACCTGTAGTGCAACCTGCAAACTAGCAGCTGTTCCTGGAAACATCGCAATGAAACAAGATAAGAGCACTTAGTACTACTCCAATTCAAAAACAGAAACAATGCACAAAATATATATCATGCAGAAAATCCATAATTACACATTATAATCATATTTATCGTGTAAATGCCAGAAAAACATACTTCATAAACCCTACACATTTGAAACTGGGCTGGTATGAATTATTTGAAGAACAAAAGCTTGATGGTGAAGCTGTGAGGTGGCCCTACACTGTGCAGACTGTGGAAGAAACAGACACTGAGCCACATAAAAGCATCTTCACTATCCTCCGCTCCTCCAACTCTCTCTCTCTCTTCCTATCTCTATCTCTCTCTCTCTCAGTCAGTCCCCCTCCCCCAGTCCTCATTCACTCTCATCCCCTCCCCCTCCAGCTGTGGCGCCTGGCCTCAAGATCGGCCCTGACAGACGGCTTTCCCTGCTCTCCTCCTCTCTCATCCTTCCTCTTTAAAGAAGTATTCCCTGAAACTCAATTCACTAAGGTGGAATTTTAGTATCTAATTATTAAATGATTTTTTTTTGGGGACAAAGAAATTAGTAATACATGTTATGAATTACTTCTCATAAATACAGTTAAAATAATAATAATAATACAATTGGATAATTATTGATCATTTTAATTATCGTGCTACCTTCTAATTATTTGTATCGATTCTGTGACTAAATACAGGCCACGCTACTTCCATTTTCTTTTTTAAAGGGTGGGTGATAAAAATGCAATGCAATATGTGAAGTGCATTCGCTGTGGATATTCTGTTCAGACAATAGACACTTTGAAGCTCGGCAAGCAAAGATAACAAAATGACATGAATCTACTTTTCTGCTTTTTTCAAGATAAACATTTTTAGATAATATGACAAATAGTAAGAATACAAAAAGTTATCTGCACAAAACATCAAGCAGCACATTCCACGTGATACATTATAAACGAAACATAAAGGATTTGAGTAGTTTTTATTACTTGATTACAAGACAAATAGGGAAGACCCCGATTTAAAATTATATTCATATGCACTTTCTAAACATAAGATAATTTCCGCTCACCTGCGCGCGCGCTCTCTCTCTCTATCCCATGCATCAGCCAGGCCATGCGTAATTACATTAATCTATTTCTCACGCACAACGGTTTTTTTCTGCAGCCACAAGATTGTCTCCTACTTCCATTGACAGAAAAACGGTGCCCGGCAAATCGTCCAGAAAGCTGTCTGCGAGAGAGCGCTATTAAAAATAGAGCGTCAAAAATAGAGCACCGTTTCACATGCGCGTGTTCATGTTTACGAGCAGCGTTGCGTTGCGCGAGCTTTTCCTTCCTTAACTCGTAATCTCACTGTGAAATCAGCGGCACGTAAACACATTTTAAATGTATGAACACTCACCGAGCTTTCAGCGCTGGAGCGGAATCGTTATCATCAATGTCAAGAACAGCGTATCAAACTCGCTTCCGTGCCTCTGTCGCTTCACAGACCGGCCGCTTCTGAAAGCCCCGCCAGCCCTGAGAGAGCCACGGCGCGCTCGCGATACCACCGCGCGCTCCGCAGCCTCAACTTCGTCCCCTTTCTGTCGTCATGGCAACTAGGCGCCTAACATCCTCCCTTTGCCATAGTCATAAGCTGATGCAGAGCCTGCGGAATAATTTACACTACAGCAGCCAAGACTCCCAAAACGCTATATGCCCACTGCCAAAAGCTAATGGCTTAATTTTGTTTAGGCTGGTTGATTTTAAAAATGCTACTCATCATGTAAAAAGTTTTCTCTGACACATTTTATTCGATTTCCTTAATGGTCATGTAATAATTCATGTAATGTATATTTAATACATATTGTATTGAATTGAAAAAGAAACTAAAAAAAGTAGTAGCTAGCAATCTTTAGCAAACAATAACAAATGTTCAATACGTAAGGTTAAATCTAGGTTTAAATCTACAGGACAAACTAGAACAAATCGCCAGCCTTATGTATAGTGAGACTTAAAAATCCTCAAAAAATTTAATGCATAAAACATGCATGCATTGTCTTATGAAACCTAAATAAATAGGCTAAAACAAACAAACTGGAATAGATCTTTATATAAAACTATATATTTAAGTTAACAAATGTAGGCTATTATAGTTTACTGAAAAAAAATGTAAAATGAAATAGAAGTGAAAAAAACATGAATTATACTTATATAATTATTGACATGTAACAAGAAAATATGTATACTTTTTACAATGCCATGACAGGTAGTAATGTAAAACTACTCATGTTAAATATTTAAATAAATAAATGCCTATGCCCAGCTTTCGAAAAAACTATTCCCATTTAGGTAAATTTCATACAAAGGACTTAATACTCTATATTAAACAAAGTAATCACATTGTCTGAAACTATTTTTTATAGAAGCTTGAAGAACAAAATTTTAACTGATGTTTGTAACTTTAAGAATATTTCTGAATAATCAGGGTATTATCATACTTTAAATTGTACATGCCCACTTTATTATAAAATAGGTGGGGGGTTTTTAATCACAGAAGGCCCAGCACCACATTACAATAGAAGTAGATTACTATCAAATCAATCACAAAGTGTCTAATGTGCAATGACACACCTATGCCATATAGATTTAAATAACACTGTGATTTTATTACAACAAGTAGCACAACTAAAATCCAAGAAATTAACCAAATATCAAAAGATCCACACGTCCAAAAACTCATACGGGCCACATTAAATAGAAAGGCAAACTAGAATAAATATTGAACTATTATCAACAACTCAAACACTGCCTGAATGCTTTTGAGCACTAAGCCATAATAAGGCATGTTAGTTTCATCAGTTTTCACTTTGCTATAACAATAACTCCTCAGTAGTCACTTGTTACTGAGAAGGTAGCTTCGCTGACCATGGAGTGCATACACTACATGCATTCAACCAGACCAGCTAAAGCAGATGATTTCAAACGGTGCATGTGGGTAAAGCCTCCCATTCTTGCCCTTATCGTTGAACTATAACCACAACACTGCTCTGAAAGTCCTAGCACTGTACCGAGTGAAAGAAGCATCCTCCTTCCTTCCGACACCTCTCAGAAGAACGCTGGGAATGTGTAGCACTCCCTAAGTTTGTGGTGTGTGTGTGTGTGTTTGGATGAGGGGGGGGTCTGGCTCGTGTACCACACACAATCACACACTATCACATGCTGGCGAGTCTACAGACAGTCATGTATCTGCTGACTTGCTCTGTCCAGGATAATGTTGTTAGATACACAAGTGAAAGATTAACCACTACGTAAGCTGGACAGTGAAATAAGATTCAGGAAAAGTATTTGTATGAAAAGGTTAAGCCATTGGGCAGTGAGGCAATAAATCACATTTTGGCCCCTTCTATATCAGCACTTCGCTGCTACAAGAAAACTACAAGCACTATAAAAGTACCATCACAAACCACACACTCACACAAACGTTGGATTTCCAGGTTTTATTGGGGCATCCCATAGCCACAATGATTTTTATAATGTACAAACTGCATATCTATCCCCAGAATCTATCTGAATTCACCCATTTTAGATTATCAAAAAAGGTTCCTCTGAATTATTTATAAGCCTGTTCCTCATGAGAACAAAAAAAAGTCCCCACTAGGTTAAAATGTACTGGTATACACACTCTCTCTCTCCTTCACATGCCGTCTATCAAACGGACCTGTCCTTGACCTCCCTCATGGATGCTTGCATGTGATAAACTGCTTCCAGGTCAACTGAAGGTCAAGCCAATTGTCTTTCAAGTCTAACCACACACACACACACACACACACACAAATGCATGTCTTCATAAACACAAACAAAACAGTTTCATGTTTAATTTATAATTTATTTGTAATTTAATTTATATTTTGCAGTAGAATAAAAATCTAAAAAAAATAATTACACTACTACAATATTATAAAATGTGTAAAATATAATTAGGGCAATATGTTAACAAAATTACATACAATGTCTACATAATACTTAACATTTATGTTGTTCATTTTGCATTGCAGTAAATCTCAATCAAACTGCAGTTGGGTTATTATAACTAGGCTACAAATACAAAAAGCTAAAAAACACAGTTAAACACAATAAAAGCATGATCAAATAATACAAATTTTTGATTTTTGAAAATAAAGAAATTATAAATAAATTATGATTTATTTATTTTATTTCTGTTCTTGCAAATAAGTCCTTCATGTATATCCACACAAACCCTCTACAACAAAGAGTCGTATGCTTTGAAAACAACAAATGGATGATCACGTGAACAGAAACAACAGCACCAGCAAAAGTTCAAACTACAACAGACGTACACAAAATCAAATGGGTCATCAGCAAGATCAATAATCAACGTGGGTTGCTATGACAACAGCACTTGTCAATGCAAAAATAAAAGCCAGCATAGAAAGAAAAGAAAAAAAAGAAAGAAAGAAAGAAAGAAAGAAAGAAAGAAAGGTTATTATCTTTGGGACTTGTGAAGAATCTTGCTGGCAGAGCACTAGCTGCTATCACAGAAATCACATCCGCTCCCATGGCTGAGAGACAGTGGTTTCTAGGGAGCAGCTGTACTGGCCACTAAGAGGACACAAACCACAAACAAAGAGCAAACTCATGGAAACTGTGCTGGAAACCCAGCTAGCCTAACACAAGTATTCACCAAACCAAAGCCTCTATACAAATCACTTCTACAAATTTTGAATCAGGACCCAAACTTCCCTAAACACAGCATCAATAAAAAAAAAAAAAAGGTTTAGAATACAAAAGCATATGACCTATCAGCGGAGAACCAGTGAAATATAAAACGACTGTCCCTCTGGACACTGCACTGTGTGAAATACATTTAGACACCCTGATGCAAAGCTGGGCACCATTCACCCATCCAGCTGATAGCTTTATTTAATTTCTAATTATGCCTGGAATACAGAAGCCAATAAATCAAAAGTTAATTAAAGTCATGGATTCATCTTTAGTGGCAACTCAATCATCTCAAACCCATTAACACTGCAGATGAGGGACAACTACTGTGTGTGTGTGTGTTCATGTATGTGTCTATGTAATTGAATGAGAAAGAAAAGAAGATGGACAGAAGCCTGAAGCATGTTACATGTTAAAACATTTAGGATTTGTTTTCTTTAATTCATCAAGAAAAAAATGGCATGTGGAATTAAGTAAAACATTTTCTATCATTACTTACCAAATCTATAATTATTGTTATTATTTTCTGACAAGAACAGCATACAGTAATCTAAATTTCATTGAATTGAGATTTAAAGCTGATTGTATTTTATAATGTTCACAAACGCTAATGTTAAACTGCCAATCCGACATGTTGAGAAAATGCTGCTTTGACTGGAACAAAAGCTCTAGGTGAACTGAACAGAGAACCATCATCAATTTTCTGGTTTCAAAGTCACATGCCCGGAATTGCCTGCAGCCATTGACTGGAAATTATACCTAAAAACATTCCCACTGATTGCACACACGCACAAAACCTGCGATACAATGTGCACCCACACACGCATATCTACTAACTCTAACCAAAATAACAAAAGGAAAAAAAAGCAAGCAACTCTAGCCAACGCCTAGCACAGAGGAGGAAAAAATAAATAAATTGATGTGTTACCCCTCACAAACAAGAAGTTATTTACTTCATTCATAGCATGTTGCCATAGCAACAGACATGGGAAAACCTGATACTATAAACCATGTGATCAAAATATGAAAAATTGCAACAAAAAATGTGTATATGTGTAAGACCATTATAGCGCTATATATTATTCCCCCCCCAAAAAAAGCAAAAAACTGAAGGGAACATCAATCTTTCTTCATACACAGCGTGAGAATAGGGACTGCAATAATTAAGAACGACACACATTAATCTCCATTAATCTTTTTTGGAGCCAAGCAGTGCTGAATCCCAGGGTCTAATGTAATGAATGGAGGATCTTCTCACTCTTCTTTTCTTTCTGTCTATCTTATCCTTTCTAATACTGTTTTTTTTCCTCTTGTGTCCAATTATTCTATTCTCATATCTTTCTAGGTCCTTTTCAACAGCTGGAGAACCATCTAAATCCCTCCTAATGATGATAAAACCCTGAGTATTATATAAACAGGTCTCTGTATGCACAAACAGCATTTTATACACTGCCTATAGATCTGTCCTTTTTCTGTCATGAAGAAGTGAGAAAACAGGTTAAAAAATGCTAATTTAACTCTTAAAGGAATCTATGCGATGTTGCAGGATTTTAGCTCGATTTAATTTTTATCTCAAACCGTATGCATCACCCCTTGATGGTCTAGCTGTCTGCCCTCAGAATACATTGGGAAAAGACCTGCTCTCGAAAGACAACACAGAGGCTGCAATACCAAAAGAAACACTTTGGGCACCACAACAAAAAAAAACTTCAGCCAACCAATCGGCAAGAAGAGGTTGTGTTTAATGAGTCTTAAACCGCACCTTTTCTTGTCGATTGGTTGGCCAAAGTTTGTTTGCGCACGTTAAACCCCACCTCTTCTTGCCGATTGGTTGGCCAAAGTTTGTTTGGGCACGTTAAACCCCACCTCTTCTTGCCGATTGGTTTGCCAAAGTTTGTTTGCGCTCGTTAAACCCCACCTCTTCTTGCCAATTGGTTTGCCAAAGTTTGTTTGCGCTCGTTAAACCCCACCTCTTCTTGCCGATTGGTTGACCAAAGTTTGTTTGCGCTCGTTAAACCCCACCTCTTCTTGCCGATTGGTTGGCCAAAGTTTGTTTGCGCTCGTTAAACCCCACCTCTTCTTGCCGATTGGTTGGCCGAAGTTAGTTTTTGCTTTGGTGTACGTCCTGTACCCCTAGTGTTTTGCAAGATCGCCTAGAGCCACTTTAAGGCCCTGATATATTGCCTACGAAATCGAAGAACAAAGCCAAAGTTTGTTTGCGCATGTTAAAACCCACCTCTTCTTGCCGATTGGTTGGCCAAAGTTTGTTTGTGCTCGTTAAACCCCACCTCTTCTTGCCGATTGGTTGGCCAAAGTTTGTTTGGTCAAAAAATCTGACCAAAACTATGTTTGTTTTGAGTTGGTTTTGGCAATTCGAATCGGCTCTCCTTTGAGCTACCATTGGTCCGAGGCTGTTAGGCAATCGGTGTGTGTGTTCTGAACTCCATCTTCTTTGACGCAGATTTATTTTTCCAGGATCGTCATTTAAAACTTTAAAAAGTTCAGCGAAAGCAATTCTTTCCTACAAAGAGATTACAACGAAGCTTGTTGAACCCATCCCAGTGTACACATACAGCAGTGAGAAGTGACCAACCACGCACACACACAACCGGAGCAGTGGCCAGCCAGTTCTACTGTTCTAGTGGCACCCAGGGAGCAGTTGGGGGAACGGTGCCTTGCTCAAGGGTCTCACCTCAGTTGTGGTATAGAAGGTGGAGAGAGTGCTGGGAATTCACTCCCCCCAACTTAAACCCACGACCTTTGGGTTACAGGTCCGACTCTCTATCCATAAGGCCACAACTGCCCCCAAATTGACAGCCGATTTGATTTCGAAAGGTAGCAAGCAAATAAATATTACACCATACTTATTATTATTATTATTATCAGACTAGTATTATTATCTAATTACTATTAGAGCTTATTTGTTCCACCAGATTTCTTTTACGCGTTCTTACAGTGTTGCATGTTATAGCCAATCACATACAATTGCGTTGAGTTCATGAATGCAATGGCCAATCAGAAGCATTCAGATGAGTCATCGCTGAAACACTGGTCTTTTGTTGTTGAGAGCGCACCTCGCTGAATGGATTTCACTCTCTAGCAAATTCTCTCATCACAAACAAAAAAAGAGAAGATGTATGTGCAATGTAAGCATAAGAAACAGCTCCACTGATTATAATAGGAGTGTTTTTTTAAACTGCATAAACTCATTTCATTTAGGCTTCCATATCTAGGAGTTGATTCATTGTAACACAAGTAAGTAAACAATTAAATTAATTAGCATGATAATATCACGTATCAACGATCTCATAGGCTGACGATAGGATACTATGCAGCTTAACACTATTAGCCATCCACATAAAGCTGTTAGGATTTCAAACAACACCTTGGCAGTTCAGGAGCAATCATGGATTTTATGTCTGTGAACTGTAGTTTATATGATTTAATTTCTTACTTTGAGAACAAGTAGGAGGCGTCGTGTCTCGTATCCGACGCCCACTCTGTGCTTCCTCTCCCAGGTCAACCAGTTGCCAAAGGCCCCTCCCCCTGTCGTCACGGCGATCGAGGCGAAGGCGGAGCCTGACGCTCTGCACACCCAGGACGCTTGGTATCCAGGAGACAGTGGAATCCTCCAAATCCCTGCCACGCAGTCTCATTCCCACAGCGACTCACACATCGACCAAAACATTACACTGGGAGACACAAACACACACATATCGAGAACATTAGATCAGTGTGCATCATACAACTCACAGCTACACCACTATGGGACATATATTTTTTCTTTAAGGTCACAAGTTTAAGTTCCTAAAATCAGATTAGAACAAAATAACCAATCAACATTCAATGGTTTCCACCACTTTCTGCATAGAAAAGTGCAAAAAACAGCATCTTATTGTCATCATCAATTATAAATAATATTTTTATAATAAAAGTGGGAATCTATAGGAATTTCTATATTCACAAGTCTTTGAAGATTTGCAGTTGAAAAAATAAATTTTTACTATTCGAATTATTTTTTGTTATATGATTTTATAACGTCGTTGACAAAATTATTATGCATTTATACTTTTGGGGAAAAAATTGGGAAGGTTGCATACACAGATTATTTTTGTATTTTAGCAGCATTTTTTCATTTCAAGTCAAAGCACTAATACTTTCATATTTCATTTTATTTATTTGTTGTTTTTTTTTAAGAAACATTTCTAAAGTTACTAAGCTACTGAACAAAACAACATTACTAAACTTCAACTAAAATGTAAATAAAAACTAAAAATATATATGTATATTAACATAATTTATAATATTAACAAAATAATTTAAACAAAATATGATATTTACAAAATACAAATATGAAACATCTAGCTTCAAGAGCTATAAGAAGGTGGCTTGGACAGCTAGCAAAAAAATAGTAATATTTAAAAGCGTCTTTGACTGATTATTTTTTGTGTGTCTAGTTAAAATAGTCCATATACATATGAGTAAGGTAGGGTACCACAGCTTTATCTAAATCTCATTTGGACGTCCAGCAGAATACCAAAATACCAACCAGAATTCCATTTTCACTAATAAATGTGAAAAAAAGAAGTAACTCTAATTTAATGTAACTCTAAACTAGGGTATTGGAGAAGTTATTGAATTCTCAGGCATCTTTGTCAGCACAATAAACGAACAGACCAATGCTTTATTTGGCAAAGGAATATGTCTTGGCAGCATTCCTGACCCAAACCCAGGGAAGGCATGTTTGTTACTCAGCCAAGAGGTGATGCAAAGCATCTTCAAAGTAAAGATGACCCAAAGTGGTCAGGACATCACACACACACACACACACACACACACACACACACACCACCACCACAGGCATCTGCGGATTTCAAAATGATCCAACCAAACATGTAATGTAAATTAGTTTCTCCACTGCAAAGTTATATGTCCCAGTGGACATATAAGCCTTTAGTGTAAGAAGCCTTAATTAAATTCAAGTTTGTATTTTTACTATACACAAATGTATATATGTAGCAACAAGCTCTTACTGTATTATTTGCACTTATTCTACACAACCTAAAGCCTTGTAAAATGACTATTTATTGCATATTAAGGCCACAAATAACCATTTCCATTCCTCTCAGCAACAAAATCTGCAGCATGAAAATCAGTTGTTGAATTTGGGTTTTAAAAGCAAAGACTTCGACTGACCATAAGAAAATTAATAATAAAAATTTGATGCAAATTAGCCAACTGTGCCAAACAGTCAAGCTATTGTTAGGAAAATTGGACTGGAGGAGAACCACACAATACAAAAAAAGTCTTGTCTTTTAATAACTATCCTAATTTAAGCATCCTTTAAACCATTTCTAGTTGTTATTTCCAAAGCTTTAATTACTGTTTACTTAGAAAAACATTTGATCATTTAAAATGTGCATCTTAATGGAAAATTTCTAATCGCTGCTAAATGAAAGGCATTTTAAAAATACTGTAGCATTAGTCAACAATATGTTTGATTTTTCAATGGTCAATCCTTGGTTGCTATAGTTTTTAGTGCGATAATGCCAGGAAAACACTATTCTAACAAATTGTTGTAAACAGTGACCGATGAAAGTATTTTGGGGGTTTGAGTACTCCCTAACAATGAACTATTCCTTTGTAGAGAGTAATGGGACGCAGCTGATATGAGCCAGAAACCCTGGCACTCTGAAAGCCAGTTTGCAATTGAACTTCCATCGCCCTCAGCCCAACAAATCAGTTCAAAAGAGATCTGTTTCACTATCACAAAATCAAAACTAAACCCTCTTCCTGTTTAGTTAACACATAATAAATAACACCGCGATGAGCAATCTGGATGCAGAAGTTTGCGTGCTTTGCTCTCACAGCAGACCAGCAGCTGCCCCTGTAATAATGTCTGCCCTTCCAGATAATCCTTTTAGCGAGGGCCACACTTGGCCAGTGCTTTATTAGCATTCACCCATATTTTATCATATTTATTCGTATTTGCCCTTGTGCTCTGTAGGCACAGAGAGGCTTAGGCTCCCCTTGAGAAATTACTTAAAGCAAAAGAGAGAATCTGAGACACAGACACATTCAGAATTTAAACATTAAAATTCATTTGTGCCCAAGAAAACCGCAAAACCGACTCTCTTGATTCACATTCACTATACACACACATTCTGGAATGTTGACATGATTACAAGCACAATTAGTAACTTTTATTAGTTAATATTATGTTTACAATCATTAAATACACATAAGGTGAAGACTACTACACTGATCGTAATCAAGGCTGGCGTTAATTACATATCAATATGCAATATGCTAACTTGCTGTCTTAAAGGTGCCATAGAATGGAAAACTGAATTGACCTTGGCATGGTTGAATAAAAACAGTTCAGTACATGGACATAACATACTGTGAGTCTCAAACACCATCATTTCCTACTTCTTATAGAAATCAAGTGT
>JAUMHQ010000032.1:1561782-1588969 GCA_032361165.1 Enteromius paludinosus | reverse complement strand
AATGCAGAGCACTAATTCCTAGTATGGGAAACCATACCTGGCCACTTGTCACTTCCTTTCCTTTCCTTTCCTTTCCTACACTTTTGGCTCCAAGAGAAATGACAAGATAACTTCTGCTGCCTCCTGGTGGAGATGTCGAACATATTTCCATCAGAATTTTCCACCTACGAAAGCTAGAATGTAAAATAAAAATGTAAAATATAAACAGAATTTTGGAACCGTGAGATAAAAATGTTATATATATGGTCAATATGAGCTATTAAAACATGTACATCAGAACTTTACATTAAAATATAAATCCATATTTAATACAGGAAGATGTGTGTGGTGTAAAGTGCGCCAGTAGGTAGGCAGTAATTGGATATTAAATAATAATAATATAATTTAATTAATTAAATGAATAAACTAAAAAGTTGCCTCAATAGTAGGCTTACTTTCAACAAAAAACTGTTTTTTTATGGTTTTATCAGGTTAGATAAATAGCCTCGTTATTTTCACATTGCATTTTAGCTATGCGTCCTATGTTTTAGCTATGCAATTATTTAAAGTATCTTTAAAGATAACACGCGAGTTTTGGAGGTCGTTATGGAAATAGGAAGCAACAGTATATAGCTGCAGACAAGTACGCGCTTTCTTTTCCGCCAGCGAACTGTTCTTTTTACAGTATATTGCAATCTGCTCTACTTCGAAGTAACGGACCCGTCCAAATAGTAGCATAGTGCTTTACTCTCACCACATCACTGTGTGTGCGCAGAAATGATTCATTATTTGTCTTCACCCATATCGCCGCTTGAAACACGAATTTAGAATGTGAATGTTCTCAAATATGATAACGACATCCCTTTCTGAGATCCGCGAGTCCCCCCTACAGTCTAGCGGTGGTCTCGTCCATTGCCAGCGGAGCAGAGCTGTGTGTGTGGTGTCAGGTCTCTCGCTCAATGATGAGGTTTCAAGTGCGCCTTTGAGATGTTATGGAGTCTGTAGAATATTCTGCAATTTATTACTTTTTCGCTTCGCTTTTATTAAGACAACTTTTTAACTTTTAGTCTACAATATCGACCGGTACGCATAAACATACGCTATTTAGTTTTTTGTTTGTAACGTTATTTGCGAGCTTCTGTTAGTTTTTTCATGCCGCGAAAATGTTGAAAGTTTTGTGAGGACACTCCTTCTTCAGGACCCGACGGACCAAGGCTTCAGCTGACAAATTGGGGGACATATCATCTTTTTCTTTGAGGTAAGTTGATGTCTGTCTTATGCCTCCAATATATTTTTTTTGATAACATATGCTGCTGATGGTAACCCATCCATGAGAATCAATACACAGCTCTTTATAGCACCTTAAAGTGTAGGCTACTTGTTTCATGTCTCATTTTATTTGTCTGCAATGGTTTTGACAAAGGTACGTGAGGTTATTTTGTATTTCTAATGTAATTAAATACTTTCATTCATTTATGTATTCGCCATAAAAATACATTGAATACATTGATACTTACTATATTGTATAACTGAGTACATAATTATAGTTACATCTCTTGTGATAGTTCCCTTATTTTATATTAATATTTGCACTAGCCTACAGCTTTTCAATTGTAGTCTGTATATGGTTTGATAACAATAAGTTATTCTTCTTGCCATTTGTATTTCAAAATTTCCTGTATTGTGATCACCTTGTGGGTCACAGCATGATCTTCACAGCAAGAGTGAGAGGTCAATTTCCCACTTTTCCAATCAAGTCTCTCCATGATGCCTTGCAATCATCTCAGTGGCATACCTGCCAGCCTGACATCAGTGTCAGAACAATCCGGAACCGCTGTCAACATTTCCATTTCCATCTCTAATCTAAATCTGGTAAATACCAGCAAAATGTGTAAAACTGTTTTGGGAGAATTCATTCTGGATGGGAAATGTATTGGATGACCTCTAGACATCATTACATTTAGCGACAAGCTATTTCAGGAAAAAATACAATGAATTCTCAAGCAAGCGGATTGCTTGTTTTCCTGTGATTTTACGGTCCACCAGAGCAGCAGAAAAACTGTGTTTTCTGTTCTACTGATCTTTTGACACCTGTCAGGGTGCATTTTTGTTAGGCCACGTCGGGGAATAGAAGGCTTAATGAGCCTCACACCAACACACACACACACAGTTAATTGAGTTGATGTTTTATGCATGATGGGTCAAAGATGAATACTGTACAACTACATTCTGAACTGCACTGATGTGTACAAAGTGTGTCCCTTGCTTTCCAGGTAACGTCTTTCTGGCTATTTGATCTGTGCACATGGCAACCTGGCTCATATTATTGTTGGATTTAAATGGAGTGTAATGAAAGCTGTTATCTGGAAATAAATAAAGGGCAATAGTTGCACTGCATTGCTTTTCGCATTGGTCCGTGAAACTGGTCACGTGAGTATGTGGAATCTGGTGGCGAGACACAACATTCATGTTTGCCAGAGTGGTAGTGTTGTAATAGGGGTTACTCTAATGAGAGGAAGGAGGGTGACAAAGATAGGTTTGTGCAACTAAGGCTACTGGGAGGGAAACTGGAAACTAGGTCTTGTGTGGAAATCAGGAATGTTTAGTCTTTAGATGCAATATACAGAATATTGCCTTCAGAGGCATGGCAGGCAATATTTGGTGAAAAAAAAAGTGCAGCAGAGGTCAGTGTAATAGAATCTGGTAAGAAACTATGTTAAACTAACCAATGCAAATGTATCTGGACAGACAGCTGAAGTAAATGAAATAACACTGAAATAGTATTTCAGAAATACTCACAAGCTTGTCTGAACTGTATATGCTGGTTTTTTTTCCATACGTTGATTGACATTACCAAACCTATTTTCACCCTTAAAGGGATAGCGATTGCTGTCATGATTTCACTCTCCCTCTCAGGGCGTTCCAAACCTTTATAACTTTCCCCCTTCATGGAAAAAGTGTACTGAAGAAGGCACCAGCTGTTTCTTTCCATGCTGCTGTTAAAATAAATAGTAACTGGAATTGTCAAGAAAACTGAAGTCTAATAAAATTATCATAAGAGTGGTCCATATGACTAATGCATTTTCTTAAGTCGTGAGAAACTGATTCAGTTTACTGCAAGCAATGACATCATGAGGAAATGACAATGGCTGATTCATGAACAAGGGATTCTTTTGAGCTGGATTTCTTCAGTGGATCAGCTTCTCACATTAAAGTCTGCTCGTTTATGTTAAGACTGACAAAATATTGGCTTTCAGTCTATTTGTAAACAAATTACTAGTTGGATCTCTTTAATAATTCAGTTTTATTGGTTCACTAGACCAGTTAGAATGAATCAATAAGTACAGTTCTCAGGTTATACTCCTTTAATATTTTGTTAAGAATGTAAGTGACATTACATTTTATTCTATTCATTTTCAGTTAAGATTTTTCATTGAATCTGTTTACTTTTTATCCAGTTCTTGAGTATGGCTGAACTATTTGGTCCTCTATGTTAAAATAATTGAAAAAAAGGTGAGATAACATTTTTGCCTATTTTGTCTTACGCAAAACTAACGTAGGATTTCAGAAGATTTTACATATAAGCTATTTTATGATACTTTAAGGCTCCAGTTTCCATGTTTTTGTCATTTAATGAAAAATGACCAGTAAATGTTGCATAAAAGTCATACAGGTTTAAAATATCCGACATTCCAAAATATTGGAATGATGTCAAAGCGTAAACTTTTTGACTGGACTGTCCCTTTAAGAAATATGAGGTCATTCTTTGGGATGTTGACATAAGAAGCCATATGGTTTCCCCAGTTTTCTTTAGGGTGTGTGAGCGCCACTTGTATCGTTTATAGAAAGACAGCAGTTGTGAAAGCACCTGTAAAGCATTATGGTTTGTGAGTGGCAGAGGATGCTTCTGAACCACGAGGTACTGGAGCATAAAGTAATACACCATCTGCTCTCCACCCACAATTCATTTGAGGAGATGTGTCTCACACTTCACTGTTCTGGTTCCATTTTTTTTGCAAGGGGCTTTTCAAGCATTTAGAAAATTAGGGCTGTGTTTGACTCGTCAATCCTCTCATCATGTCATTCATTTTGGTTCCTCTTCACAGAGAACGCATATGTGGGCCTGATTCTCAGCTCTACATATGTGCCCCCTGTGATGTTGTTATTTCTACTGGATCAGGGCCTGTGGGGACCCTACTTTTTAATATTTTTTCCATTTGACAGCAGCATGAGCTTACATTTTTTTCCTTCAGATGGAAAGTTCTGGGTTTCTTGTGGCTTGGTGAGTGTCTGAGGGAAAAGAGGGAGGGAGGAGCAAGCTACGCCCATGTTTATGTCTGTCTGCCTGCGTGCTGCCAGGCCGGTAGCTTCACCCATGTGACTCGAGCCAAGGGAGGAGCCACTCTTATGATGGCCCTGACAAACTAAGCAAATGGAGCAAAACCATTTTCTGAAGAGGCGGACATCAGGAGAATCAAGTCTAGATGCCTAGAAAACGTATTTCTCGATAGTTCCTCATTAAGAAAATGTAGCTTTTAGCCAAAGTAAATTGCAGAACTTTTACAGTAGCTTTGAAAATGAAAGGTTTTTAGGTCATAGTCACTCTGTTACCCATGACGTCTTATTTAGGAAAAAAATATGTCGCTGTGTTGCTCTGTGGATGCTGCACGAGATAGGAACACCGATTTATATCTATAATGAGCCATGATCTCACTTGCCACCCTGCAGTCTTGAAACCAGGAGCTTGTGGGCTAAAGTAGGACATCCTGATTCACTGGAAGGAAAGATGTTTGCGTGAAGATGGATTTTTCCAAACTAAAATATGCACAGTCTGGTCATAGTAATGGCCTTCTGTTTACACAGGTCTGATAGCGGCCAATTATATTTTACAAAACTAGTGCTACACTATTGTTATTTTTAATAACTAAGTGCAGAATTCTTAAAAATATTCTGTTCAATGTTGGTTTTGAAAATATAGATTGTATGTCATTCAATTTTACACCCTCAAGTAAAAAGTTTAAATATAAAATAATTATATTTATTTATAAATATAATTAATTACTCTTTTATGGTTGGACCACATGACATTTACAACCTGAAATATGAGTTTGTTCTGCAAGGGCGTGATGCTATGATATGTTTTGTTTAATCATTTTTTTATGGATGTTTTTCAAAGTTGGTTGAACCACATGGCTTTGGTGTTCGTGCCTTGATTTTGATATTATTAAGACTTTTTTTTATTAATATTAATAAGCAATGAAGTGATATAAAAGATTGTCAAATGTCTTCTCAAATATAACAAAATTAATTTTGGAGAAATGTATTTAAGTCATTATTTCAATGAAAACAATTAGATCTGTTGGTCACACTTTATTTTAAGGTGTCCTTATTTCATTTCAATGAAACATTTAAGTACTTAGTAATATTACTACTTGTATTTACTAGGGGTGGCAAGGTTCACAAAACCCACGGTTCGGTTCACGGTTTTAGGGTCACGGTTTTTGGTTCGGTACGGATACAGTATTTAAAAAGTTATATCATGTAATCATGCGTAAACTGAATTTGACTTGACTGAAAGCACATTATTGGGAACATCTCTGAGGAAGGCTAGGTGAGATTTTGATACAGCAAGAGGAAAGACATGATGATTTCATCATGCTTTTCATTTATTTAGCAAAAAAAAGAGAACGTGAATTGCCATCTACATGAATGTATGTGTCTTTTTAGCACACAAAGCCCGCCCGCCCCACGACTGACAAAAATAACCGTTTTCACGCGAGCAGGTGAGGAAAGATCGAGTGCAGGAATGATTGCGTGCGAGTGCTTGACTTGCGCGCGGATGACATATCAAGCACGCGCGAGGGTTTGAAATGAGCTCGCGGCCCTGTTTCTTCGCGTGTACATCTGTTTTCCTCTCGCAGAAATGATTTCCCGCGCTCCCCAGCATCAGTGGTTCGCTCGCTTATTAAAGGTATAGATTTGCCGCCATAGATTAAGTGAGCTGGTTGTTGCTGCTGCGGCGGGGCGGAGGATCGCGATGCAGGTGTTGTGCCGAATTTTGACTTCCTGCCGAAATTTTGACTCCCCTCGTTGTAATCAATACTAATCTTAACCCCTCCCCTAATCTTAACCCCTCCCCCACATCTAACACTACACCTACCAATACTAGGGGAGCGATAATCTGGCAGGGGGTCAAAATTCGGCACTAAACCGGCTCAGCGTAGTGATGTCTTTCGGCCATCGCGGTGAACGATGCCATCGTCTATCGACCCAACCCTAGTTCCCACACACCAGATTTATACGACGCTGGCGCATCCTCCGACTCCGGGCAGCCTTCCTTTTCTGTCCCACTTGCCATTTCTACACGTACAGTATTATGACCTGCAGCGCTCACTCCACACCGTAGACACCTCAATTCTTTTGCGCGAAAGGGAAACACACTGACGTCACATACGGGGCACGAGGCTACATTGCGCATGTCATGAACCGTCAAACCGTGCGACGCATGCATGCACCGAACCGAGACAAGCGCAGAACAGTTTGGGTTTTTTTTCATGAACCGTGCCATCCCTAGTATTTACTATATGGTTAGGGTGAGGGTTACTTGCATATAGTTATGCATCATTTATTGTTATAATAATAGTAAGTACATGTAACGTGTAACAAGGACACCTTAATATAAAGTGTTACCGGTCTGAATAAAAAAATATCAGCAAATTGACCTTATTACTAAAGAAGTCAGAAAGGTTCAGAAAGGTATATGAACACAGAGGAGAAAGAGGCTGTAGTAAAAAGAGTGAGAATATACAGTAGAAACCAGTGCATATGGTCACGTAGCTTACATAACCTATCATTAAATTTCCCATCCCTGCCACCTCACCGTTTATATGGTCTTTATATGATTTGTTTAAATAGAACGAGCAGTACCTCACACTCTGCCCCCTCTTAACGCCACGAGCACAGGCTCATGTACAGTAAGCCACACCAACCGTTCCAAATTACCCACACACATGCAAAAAAACACATCTCTTCATCATCTCCCTGGTAACCCACGCCGACTTGATTGTTGCTGACGGGGTCTGGTGACAGTTATGCCCTCATATTAGCCTCCCTGAATGCAGCGCAGTGCCCTCCCCCCCTTTACCCCACTGTGAAGGAGTCAATAAATTCTCACCTTAACGAGGTATTAAATGGTTTCCATGGAAACCAGGATCCACTCCCTTGGTTTGGAAGGGTAACACGTTTTCCATTATTCCGAAACCTACATCTGGCAGACAAATTGTGGATCTCTTTAGTCTGGCTTGTGTTGAAAGTATAAAAGAGGCTAATTTGGTGTTCAAAATAGCTAAGTAGCTACATTCTTCTTTGTGTTTGTGCTGACAGGGAGCAGCAAGGATCTGGGAACCGTCTGTGAGAGAGTTTTGTCATGGGTAAACAGAACAGCAAGTTGCGACCCGAGGTCCTCAATGACCTGCGGGAGAACACAGAGTTCACGGACCACGAGCTGCAGGAGTGGTACCGCGGCTTCCTGAAGGACTGCCCATCTGGCCACCTCACGGTAGAGGAATTCAAGAAGATCTACGCCAATTTCTTCCCCTACGGCGACGCTTCCAAATTCGCGGAGCATGTCTTCCGCACCTTTGACACCAACAGCGACGCCACCATCGACTTCCGGGAGTTCATCATCGCCCTGAGCGTGACCTCGCGCGGAGGCCTGGAGCAGAAGCTCCGCTGGGCCTTCAGCATGTACGACCTGGACGGCAACGGATACATCAGCCGGCCTGAAATGCTGGAGATCGTACAGGTGAGGTGCTACTTTTCAGCGCTTTTGGTTTCATTTGCATTTCTGTATTTTACCCGGCGAGTCATTGTTTTCCGAGCAGCTTGTTCCACATCAATATTGGCTCAGTCTAATGTTTGGTGATACAGACCTCCTGAATAAACAGATCTCCTCAATCAAGTGTTCCACAGGCCATATGGTCTTGCCACAAATGGTGGCCAAACACAAAGGCTTTGTTCGCTACTTCAAAGGGTCTGTTGACTCTCCATGTTAATAACGTCGATGGCTCTTTTACACCTGCGACTGGGGACACGTTATAAAACAATATCGGAAAGTGACATTAAATGTGTCTGGCAGAGAAACTAGCTGATGATCATTTGCATTGATTACGCTGATATGAAGTGTTGACTGAAGCTGTGACAGTGACAGCTGCGTTATGAAACTTTTGACTGGCAGTCGTAACGGTACTAAGACAGTCTTATCAAGCTTGTTGCTCTTGAAAACCGAAGCCTTTGTGTGTGACGGCAAACTACCATATGCTTTGACACACAGTTACATTCATCTTCACAGGCGATTTATAAAATGGTGTCATCTGTGATGAAGATGCCCGAGGACGAGTCGACGCCGGAGAAACGCACAGATAAGATATTTCGACAGATGGATACGGACAACGATGGTACGCCTCTCGAGAACCATCTCCCACTCACTGTTAATATAGACTCTTAAGTTTAAACACAAAACATTTCATAGAAACTGCACTTGGAATATATGCACAAAAAGTTTTTTATCAAATCGTTTTTTTTTATTAAGCCACTTGTAATGTTTTTATGTCTTATGCAAGTGTGCTTTCCAAGTACATTTTCTTGTTTTAAAGATGCTGGAAAACAAGAGAGTACTAATTTAGAAAACAATTTTTCACAGTGTCCATGACAACCACTGGCACACAGATAAAACAATATCTAGGATTTATTTAGTTCCTGGGTATTTCATCAATATTTGCAGCACTCAGATGTTACTTTTGGAAATGGGTGAAATAACGTTGTCGTTTTGTCAAATTTATAGGCAGGCTGTCTCTGGAGGAATTCATCAAAGGTGCCAAGAGTGACCCCTCTATTGTCAGACTACTGCAGTCTGACCAAAGCAGCTCTCGACAGTTATGAATCCAGATCTTAAAAGCAGCTGACAGGAAACCACTCACGTGCACACTGAAAAGGCAAGATTTAATTCAAAATGTAGTTTGCGTTCTTAATGATGCACTTATATATCTTTCCTGCTTTAAAAAAAAAAGTTTCTCTTAATGGGTGGTTACCTTTTCTATCAGTATTCCAGCCCGATTTTGGAATTGGTATTGTTGAGTCAGCATTTTAAAGAAGCCTTGAAATCACTTGGCAAAATCCTGGTATTTACAGATATTTATACTTTTTTGTTGCAATTGGTTGCATTAATCAAAAAAAAAAAAAAAAGCATGAAACTAGCATGCCTTTGTAAGATTGTCAAGTGACTTCAAAGAGTCTTTAAGTGATTACCTAAAAGAGTTATATTTGCATTCCACTAAAAGCATTGAATGACTATTTCTGACTATAAGTTTTTTTTTTGTTTGCATTCATTCCAAAAATCAATCTCAAATATCTCCAGAGAACTATTTGCATGCTTTTAGCATGTTCTAAACATAGTATTTGTACTAGGTGTTTTTTGTTGAAATTTGGGGTTTTATACATCCTGTGGTCTAGCTGCATTCAGAGAAGCCTGCTGTCCTGCCAATTATGATCGTTTTGTAACATCAGACTGTCATGTTCTACTTTATTTTGACAGAAGAGTATTGCTTTAACTGTGTAAAAGAGCATGCCAACAGTTTGGTGTCAATAAGATTTGTATTTTTAAATTCTGAAAGGATGCGTTGAATTGCTTCAAAGCGATACCGAACATGCTTGCTTTGTTACCGTTGTTAAGATTCCTATTTTAAACAAATGCTGTTCACTCGAAATTTGCTGAGAGAAATCACACTTAACAAAAAAAGATGTTTCTTGAGCAGCAAATCAGTTTCATGGTTCGAAAGATCATGTGACACTGCTTTGACATCACAGGTGATAGATTTAAAATATATTAAAATAAAAACTGTTATTTTTATCGAATAAATGCAGCTTAAGGAAACATTAGATGCTTTCGAACCATTTGAAAAGTCTTACTGAAACCAAACATGTGAAGAATAATGAATGCCCACTGTTGCATGCTGGGATTTCTTTTCCATGTGTTTCGAGTTCAAATGTAGCTTTCGGATTTAAAATCTAATATGCTAGAATAAGTTTGGATTTTTTTTTTTCAGGAGGTCAGAATGTATCGAATTATGAAGTTTTAAGTCGATTCATGCTTAATTATTTTTATGCAGTTTTTGTTTTAATTCTAAATGAAACTTCTTCAAGGCCACATAAGCATTTTCTATAAACAATTTCTGCCCTGAAGGTAAAAACCAGCAGCCATCAGCCTTTAGGCCGCTCATGAATATTTGAACGCTGTTGTCTGTGTGAACATATGGAGAAGATAGAATGGCAGACAGGTGGTTAGTTTCTATTTGTCCTTCCACCAATCCAGTGTCAACATGAACAGTTACAGATGCTGTTGGATAAGCAGCTCCATGGAATGCAATAGTAACACTTCATGTCAAATAGAGAATCTTTAAGCTCTTTCTGTTAACGGAAATATTTTTTTCCACTTGGCTCTTAATTTGCTCTTTTGCATGTGTGGTATATCAGTGCTCCTTTAGTATTTTTTTTTCCCTCTGTAAAATGACTGTTGAAGTGAAACGCCAAAACTAATATTTGTACTGGATACATTTATATATTAGATTTATGAGTCATTTCTGATTTTGTATAGTGTTAATTGTGTTGCAAGGCATGATGGTTGACAAAAGCAGCTGGGAAGGGGACGTCCAGCCATATTTTTGTGAAGCCAAAGCATCAGTGCGAATCTAAGTGTTGCATCTTTACCGTGTGTGTGTACGTGCAATAAACCACTGATTCATAGGCAACAAGCATTCGTCTGAGTAATTTTCTTCCTAGATAAGCTGTAATAAAAAATAAAAAAAAGCTAGTGAATTTCTTATTTTTGTTTTATTTTCATAACAAAAAAAAACTTTTTTTTCTCAAAACAGTGCTGTGTAAGAAAAATCTACACGACGCCCACATTACACCCAGTCTAGACAAATGGGCAAAATGGGATACAGTCTGATGACATTCTTTTCAGTAACAATTTAAAAACAACCACCAAAAACAAAAATAGTCACAGCAGAGGGAGAAAGGGTGAAAATGGAAACTTTGGGCATCTTGCATCTCAAGGAGAAGCTGAAAGTACAGAAAGGCTGATTTAAATAACCACTGGTTTATCTCAATACCAAAAAGACCAGTGGCATCGGAATAAATCTAGTCAATGAAACAGATATTAAGAAAGTGTTCTGTAAAGAGCCTCTGTGTGACATCTGCTTACTGGAAACAAGTGTTTGATAATCAGAGTCATTTTCTGCTTCATCAAGCTGATTGAAAACTCCAATCAAAAAGTGAAGAAGGAACTCGAGGCCTTAATCGTGATGTACATACCGAAAAGCCTTATTTTTCAACTAACTTGGAGATTTTTTCTTTAAAAAGCTGCACAACCGTTTGCTTTATTTGTATCTTTTCAGAAGTCTTAAGGAAATTTGCGTCCCAACCGTCCCCTCATCCATGGGAGAGAAGACACGGGCATCATTTGGGGTCTAGAGTAGTTTAGACCAGGCTCATAACTCATCCTTCTCCAGATCATCCAGATCCACATCGCTTAGGTCAATATCATCCTCCATGGGCAACTGTGAGGAAAGGCCAAAAAAAAAGGGGGTTTAAAAACAACAAAGACTGCTATCGGTGTAGTCACACTGTTTTCTATACTCACCACTCCGTCTTTCCCATCCCATGGTTCCACACTGTTGATCTTAGGCAAAGCACCGCCTCCCACTGTAGCAGTGGAGCCACGGCCAACAGAAAGTTCTCTGCATAAATAAAGACATTAATAGTTTAACAACATAAAACAGGCTGACAGTTAGAAGGGCCCTTATAAACAACACCTTCAATTTACTGTATGCTAGCTATCTGTGACGTGACTTGCTTCCCAGAAACAAACTCCAGCCTTCTGTTACCTGAGGAATTCGTGGATGCCCGTTTCACTGAATGAGCCTCTGAGAAGAGCGAACTTCATCTTGCGAGCATTAATGGCTGCCATGGCGGGATAGCCAAATCCACCAATCCCAAGAGATGACTCCAGATCCATCTGTGCCCCTGCTTCAGTCCACAACCAACTGTAGAGCGAGAGAGAGAGAGAGGGAAGAGTGTGATGTGTGTGACTGTATCCCACGCTCTATTCCCTAAAGACCCATCTCTGGCACACAAGCAGTGACATGTACTGGTGTTATTTATGGGCAGGCTGATCTCAACTTGTTCTCAAACTGAAAACACTGACCCCCACATCTTCTTCTTGTATTTTTCTGCCATCATCCTCATCACCTCCAGGTAAGAGTTACGTCCAGATGCACCTGAGAGCATATAAAAAAAAAAATACTTAAGTCAACTCAAACTATGACAAATTCTGCAGTCCATATATACACGGGTACATAATATTAAAACAGTAATAATAATAAATAATAATAATTAAATGCATTAATGCATCACATTACCGTATCTCACTCAGCTTTTAAAGATGGCTACATTAATATTTATTTTATTTAAATGGTCAAACTATTTTTTAAGGTCTATGGCTGGTACTGAAATTATATAGTACTTATTAAAATTGAAAGAAAATTTAAATAAGCATGCATAATTACATATTCAATACTGACCAATATATAAAAAAATAATAATAATCTGCAATGTAAGGCGACATTAATACATTTTATTAATAATTCTAGTATATTATGCATCTCTAGGGAACCATTTAATTTACAAATATCAAATAATAAGCCAATAAAATAAAATAAATATATATATTTTTGGCCATCACAACGCACCTGTGTCTAGAATGTGAGGCAGCACAGATATTATACACAGCTGATAGTCCTCACAGGTTTTCTTCAAAACATCTTCGTTCAGTATCTAAAGGAAATAAAATTCACATGAATATAAACCAACTTAAATATTTTAAATATTTTTTTTTTTTTAAATAGTATGTAAAATAAATTACAACTAATTAAGTAACTAAACCATACTAGTTCATAATATTAGTTTAAAACTGTCACCTCTTTAATCTCTGGAGGAGGGATGTTTTCAGAGTAAAGGTCCAAGGCACGAGCAATAATATCAGATCGGGTACGTCCTCCCTGATAGTCCTCTGGCTCATCTCCTTTATGAAAGACCTTGATGGTGGGGAATCCACGAATCTACCAATAAAAGTAGCGGAAATGACCATAAGCTGAGATGCAATTAGTAAACCCAAAAACCACAGGAGAAAAAAAATAAAACAGCAGATATTCAACAAAAATGATTAATTTAGTTGGGATTTCACTGGGATCTAAAATGAAACCCCTGACAACATAAGAAATGTTTACATTCAAAGGAATAAGTGATATACATCAGACATACCCCGTAGCGGCTCGCCAAGCCCTGGTGAACGGTAGCATCCACAGCACCCAGTTTCACTTTACCCTTAGTCTTCTCTTTGACTTCTGTGGCGGCTGCGGTCCATTCTGGCTCAAGACTGCAAACATTAAAGAAAGTCAACAGGGGAAAGCCCAGGTGTCAGAGGAATTTCATTGTCTTTGAATCCACGTGAATAATTGAAGCGCTTAAATAATGCATGGCTCAGCATGTCAGATACTATTTCAGTGGAATGACAGACAGACAGTTCTTATGATGTACGCGAGACATACTTTTTGCAGTGACCACACCAGGGGGCGAAGAACTCCACCATCCAGACATCATCACCTTCCAGCACAGTACGGTCAAAGTTATCGTCGGTCAGCTCCACCACATCCTTCTTATTGCCGGCACCTCCTCCACTCTGATCACAACAGATCCCAAAAGAGTAAATCAAAATGCAAACGTAACAATATATTAACAAAGTCAACATGGTGGGCTTCCAGACCTGTTTGCCATAGTCTGAGCCTCCGGTCTTTCCACCAAGTCGGTCTTTGACCAGCGAGCGGAGACTATTCAGAGCTGCGTCTACAATGGCCTGACTGGTACGGCCACCTAACACAGAGAGAGAGAGAGAGAGAAAGAGAGTGACAATGAACTCTGGAGGAGCAACAGACTTTCACACTACCAAAATCTTTTTTACTTTGTTTGCATGCCAAGAGGTTTTATGAAGATGCAGCACTGAACCTTGGTAATCCTCTGGTTTGTGTTTGTTGGCTCCGAAGATCTTGATAGTTGGGAAGCCGCGGACTCCATACTGGCCTCCCAGGGAGTTATGCTGGTCTGCGTCCACAGCACCCACCTTCACGATGCCCTGCACCACAACACAAATGACACCAACAATAAATATATATTTTTTAACTTTTAGATTCATCCAATTAACTGCAATGGGGCAAATTGAGGACACATACTTTATTGAACAAGCATGGTTCCTTAAGAACAAATAGTACTTAAGCAATTCAAATAAATAATTCTAATTAACAACTAATTAAAAACAATTAATAATTGATGATTGTATTTTCTAGTGATTGTTCAAAAGACGTATTTGTGTATGTTATGCTGTGTAACAATCCTGCAGATGTCCTGATCACCGGCTAACTTGTGTTTCTGTAGTTCTGTTGTTCAGCTGTGGCCCGACTATGTGTAAATGTGGCCTAAGTAATGATAAACGATGGCTTAACGCAGTGTTTTGCATTATACAATGCTGAAGTTTACTACGTAGAGGTGTGCCAGATTCACTAACAAAAGCACTGTCCACGGTAGTTTTGGTACAAGCTTTGAGTCTGTGGAGTGCTGTAGTGGTAGATCAATCAAATAGGACTGCGTCATCTGACCAATCACAGTGAGGGATCGCGGGAGGGAGGGGTTTACACAAACTGAGTCTTCGAACTGCTTCACACGAGTCGTTTACGAATCATTTAGAAATGGGGTAAAATTAAATCCGTTTTTGGAGAAAAGTGTTTTTTGACCTTGCATACATGTAAACCTGTTTTAAGACACTCATAAAACAATATAAGCCACCTTTAAAATGGCATAATAGGGGCACTTTAATCATTATGAAAATGAAGTTTGTTTACATACTGTGTGTGTAGTGTGTATATCTGTACACAAATACACACACTAAAAATGTTAAGATTTATATATTAAATCAATTATATACAAGTATAAATGTATATAAATCTAACTTTTTTTTGTTAAATATATATACACACACACACACACACACATGTGTGTGTATTTATATATACACATAATAAATATACACGGCAGAATCAGATTATATTGGCAAACTTATTTTGAATGTGAATAATCACAATTAATCATTTTGCAACCTTGCTGTAATACAATTTTTTTTTTGTAATGCATTTCATGCATCCTTACAGAATAAAAGCATCACTTCTTCAATTATTCTTAAATTTGGATTTACCTTCAAGGCTGTGGCTGCTTTCTTCCATTCAGGAGCCAAACTCTTGCAGTGACCACACCTTAAAAACAAACAAACAAACAAATACGATTACAGATATTCAACAATAAAATGAAATGTGTAAACACACAGGTCTAATAAAGATGCTCACAACTGTATTATGCATCATATGCAAACTAAAACTATTGGCAGGCAAATAAAGTGATGCAAATAAAGTGCCTGAAATGCTACAGAAGAAAAACTACACTATGCTTTCAACTGACGTCACAAAGTGTGTATACTGCAACTGATTGGGCTGATTCAGCACCAGTACTTCAGACAGTAACCTGATCTGTAACTACAGATTATAGAGATCTCTACAAGTGACACACATCTGGGTTCCACTTTCACCATCCTCTTCAACTTACCACGGGGCATAAAACTCGACCAGCCAGAGACTGTCACTCTGTATGACTTCCCTGTTGAAGTTAGAGGGGTTGAGTTCAACCACATCATCACCGGCAGAGTAGAGACCGTGGACAGAGAGCACAGTCAGAGAACACGCCAACACACCTGAGAACATAAAGAAAGAGCATCAGTACAGGAGCACCAGGTGATTTCATCAGCGTTACAGAAGAACAAACAATGCAGCATCTATCTGTAAAAACAAGAACCACAGCATGAAACACTGCAGTTGTGGTTCATAACAAAAATGACTTTCTACTTCCAGACTCTAAAATACAGTATAAACACGAAATTGGTCACATGCAGTATGGAGACGATTTTGCTGTAATGTTTAGGCCACACCACCATTAATCACTCTGCATCTTTACTAATACTACAATTCTACATTTTATATAAACAGGAGCTTTCTAAAACACTCTTCATATAGTTTTACAGAATGTTTGCTTTCCCTTTCATCCCAATAACCTGCAAGTTATCCTTCACACTGCAACTCTTCACGTTAACTAAAGTTAGGCTCTCCACCTCACACGCATTCGTGTCGCTAAAACGCCACTCTACAGCTGAGTTCAAGCCTTTTTGTCATTTTAACTCACCCAGGAACGCTCGCATGGTTGTTCTGGATGCCTAGTCAATACCTTCTTCTGTTATCGAGGTTGTGCACTGCTGTGTGCGCCGCGTGAACTCT
Source organism: Enteromius paludinosus (assembly GCA_032361165.1). Classification (NCBI taxonomy): domain Eukaryota; kingdom Metazoa; phylum Chordata; class Actinopteri; order Cypriniformes; family Cyprinidae; genus Enteromius; species Enteromius paludinosus. The sequence goes on along the minus strand of JAUMHQ010000032.1, from coordinate 1,572,506 downwards.
CCACCTCACTCAACCGGTCTCCAACCAGCGGCGTAACAACACAACACAGTCGCACCGTGGCCCGCGCTGATTGGCCCGCTTCCACCCGGAGACGAGCTCAGCCAATGGGCGCTCGACGTGTAGTTCTGCGCCTCGGTGAAGTACGGTGGCTGAGAGGTACTAAAATTGTTTTATATAAGGCACTAAAGTAATTATGTACTACAACAAAATTAATAAATATGATATAAATATGACATAACGTTGCAATTCAGTTTTTTTGTCCATTGTCCTACACCCCACGTGATTCATTTTAATACAGGAGACAAATGCATACGTTCCTTGTTAATTGTAAGATGCATGCAAAAATAAATACAAGTTAGCACGTAAAAGAAATATTTTAATTTCAGTCACAGTATTATTAAAAAAATTACATAATAGTGAAGAAATTACTTTAAGATACTTCAGTATAAGTAAGAATGTATAAAAATATATGTGTTCATCTACTAATGTTGTCAGGTAATTTTTTATTAAAACAAGCAACATTGTAATATTTATATTGAATTTAGAAAAATCCAGGTCAAAAGTCTCTTATTGTGTGACATTTCCAATCATGCTGTAATTTTGTAAAATTACATGCACATAGCATGATTATAGCCAGGCCTATATTTGTGGTAAAATGTCAACTACAAAATTTGCTTTAGGAACACAATGAAGTTGAGCATTTTATACTGTTAAAATGTTTCAAATGTCATTTTTGTCTGCTTTAGCATACTGCCGCAATATTGTGCTTAGGTTGAAATGTGTTGGATATGTTATGTTCATGACTTAGACATAGATTTCCTGTGATGCATGTATAGACACTGTTACCTTGTAATGAGACAAATAATTAAACCAATGGCAGTGATACAGAAAGAGGCAAAAGAGCTCATAGATGAAGAAACATCCATTCCATAAGAAGCCTTTGATGGGTACCAAATACCATGAACTTGACAGATGATCTCATATTTGCCTTAAATTAGCAATGCATTGCATTTAGTCAGCAATGCATATTAGTGATGCCATCCATTTTAATAACCTGCTTTGTGCTGGCACCAGGTAATTATCCAGAGATGTTGAAGATCTTCTGGATGAAAGCTGAAGGTAGTGAAAAGAACAGGAGGCCCAAAAAGATCAGTCCGGTTATGATGAGCAGAGTCACCACTGTTCCCAACTTATACTGCCGCCAACACATTATGCAGGTCACCCGTATGGGACTCAACAACCATGACAGGCTGGTACTCGGACGACTGTGTGAAAGAGAACAGGGTTATACTGTAAACTCTCTCACACATACATGCATAGCCACAGTATGGAAACAAAAATCATGTTCAGTGTTTTATTTCAATGAATTCGTTTTATTAAGTCTTCATACTGACAAAAATAAATAAATCAATCCATATTGCACACTTGTAAACAAGAATTAAAAATACACTCTTTTTATATAAACAAGCCAAAATCAGTGCAAACAGGTCCATGGTCAAATTCACCATTCATTAAATAGAGCGACGTTAAATAGCAAGCAAACAAATACATACTAAGTAAATGTACACAGCAAGCAAAAACAACAGTAGGAAGTATAAGGAATAGCATTCTATTGTGTTGTTAAAGCTCAACATATTAAATGAAACATCATTCCTCTACTAGTGTCTGTTTTTCTCTAAAGGATAAACTACATTATGTTACTGGAGTGCAGAAGATTTGTGTCATGGACTGAAAGTGCAAACATCAAGGCAAACTGTAATCAAATTACATACTGTATATATGAGGCCTGCAACCCTATCATAATATTTTTCAGATTGTAGCTACTGATGAACAAGTCATCTTTATTTAGACAACCTTGCATGCTTGTTGTGCTTCTAGCAGCGACATATAGACATGTAGACAATAACAACTAAATCCAATCTAACAATCTGAAGCAATGCGTTCATATCAACATTTGAACAAATACCAGAAATCAATCCAGTTTATTCAATTTCGTACCAAAAATAGACACTTCACTGCTTTCTTTTTCTCACTATGACCAATTATTCTTGAAATGTACAAATAGAAAGATAAATAAGTTAATTGATCTTGGGTTAGACATGCAAATTGATACTGAAAAAGTCAAGATATTTGATACGTTATGCTTAGAGTGCAACTATAATGGACGGTAAACTCTTAAGATGTTGTTTAATAATAAGAGAGGTGCTGTAACCGATCAGAAAAGGGCCACATCAGAGGGCAAGGTCAAATCAGAATCTCTAAAATGACCCCTCTTCAGGCCCCGAGCAGCTTCTTGACCAGGTAGCCTGGCATGCTGTAGAGAAACAAGCCCACCATGATCAGCAGCAGCAGAGCCAAGATGATCTTGATGATGAGCCATTTGTAGCGGTTGCATATCAGGTAGCGGATGGCCTTTAGCGGGCTCAAAAACCACAGGAAGGTGGTGTCAGGCCGGCTGTGATTGAGGTGGTGAAGGGGTTGCAGGTAAGAGGTGGTGAGTTGAAAAGTGAAACCATGGATGATGGAGGAAGAGAGGTAATACAAATGTTAGTGGTTAGTATGATGACTGCAAAGTTGTAAAATCTCTTAAAGGCATATTATCAACTTAAAAGGGATAGTTCACTCAACATGAAAATGTGTTACGTCTTTTCAAACCTGTATGACTTTATTTCCTTCTGCTGAACACAAAAAAATGTTTTGCCAATGCAATTAAAGTAAATGGGGTCCAAACACCATGTCTTTCATTGCATTTTTCTTTATAACTTTTATGTTTCATAGAGAAATGGCACAAGGATGAGTAAATGACGACAACATTTTTCATTTTTGTTTGAACTATCCAACAGAGATGGTATAAATGTTCGCCTAGGACTACCTCCTACTGTATGTGCATGATACTGTAAATTTGCCGTGGATTGAGCAGCAAGGTGACACATCAGGCAACAAAAGGTAAGTTTAGGAAGCACAGTAGCAGACAGTTGACTGCAAATCTCATAAAATTCATAAACAATTGAAATCCTTGTCCAAACAACCAGAGGCCAATGACAACCACAAAGACCTGAAGTACAACATAACACAGGAGATATGCCGTAAGATAGAGATGAGATAACAGAGAAATGACAAAATGGAAAACATTCACCCACAATCTCTCTGGTCCAAGTTGTAGGCTAACCGTAACAAAAAGACACCGAAATGATTATGAATAACAAGAAATACACTGTGAATGGCTCAGAAAGAGACGGAAAGCAGAAAAACAGAGGCATTGAGAGTGGGCTACCGGTGGTCTTCCCATCTCCCCTCACGCCCCTAGGAGTTTCTTGACCAGGTATCCGGGAATAGAGTAGAGGAAGAGCCCAACGAGTAGAAGGAGGAGCAGCAGGGCCAGAGCCTTCAGGATCAGCCAGCGGTAGTTGTGCCAAATGAAGTATCGTATGGACTTCAGAGGGTTCATGAACCACATTAGACTGGTGTCTGGACGACTTTTTCCGAAACGGGTGGGGGTTGGAATGTAGGAAATGAACAGGAAAGGGTAGGCGGAGGAAAGGGCAGTCACAGAAGGAAGGAAGGATGTGAAAAAGGAGAGTGGGAGTATTAGAAAGGGAAGTTAACAGTTTCAGAGGGGCATTCTTCATTGGAGAGAACGCTTCTGACTTAAGCCCACTTCATGTGTCAGTGTTTTTGCCATACCTGTAATTATCTACAGTATTTATATGAGACTCTTTATGTCTTCTTTCTATAGCTGTATAATTAGCACATCCTCATCAGTTAGACTGTATGCCCGAAATACTCCATGTATGCTGGCTCCTATGGAAGCCTGTTTCTACTTCAAGAGTAAAAAAAAGTATAATTGTGAATTTAATTGCAACTTTATGTCTCAAAATTGTACCAAAAATGTAATTTTACACTCACTAAATATATTATATTTTAAAATATTTCATATTTTAATTCAGTGAGGATTTATTAAATTAATATAAAGTGACAGTACATATAATGTTTAGTACTGTCAAATGATTAAGCATATATATATATATACACACACACACACGCATACAGCATATGTTGAAAATATTTACATATATATATATATAAATTATATCACACACACATATACAGTATATATATCATATATGTAATATATAAACATAATTTATATGACATATTATTCCTAAATATACACGTGTGTGTGTGTATAATCATGTATACATAATAAATGTACACAGTATAAACATATAATGTAAACAAAAACTTTTATTTATTTCATTCATTGTTTGACAGCATTAATACTGTTACAAAATATTTAAGTTTCTTTTTTCAAAGAATTCCAAAAATGTATCATAGATCCCACAAAAATGTCAACATTAATGGTTTATTATTTCACAATATTACTGTTTTTACTGTATATTAGCATAAGATACTTATATATTTATAAATATATTTAAAAAAAACTTACTTAACCCAAACAATTAAACAACAATTATTTTTTATTTTTGCTTATTTTAAAACTTGAAACTTTTTTTTTTACTCTTAAGGCAGAAACAGGCTTTCATAGTCTACTTGGTAAAATATGAGATATGATATATTGCATATTTATTCAAACACTAAAATTCCATCATATTTCAGATGTGCTAGGCACCATGTGAATTGAAGCAAATATGTATGTTCATGACAGGCTTTATGACTTACTTTGGTTTCTCAAGTGGCTCAGGTTCATTCCGCCCCAGACCGACCGGATTTTTCTCTGCCTCCTCCGCTGTCAATAGATGGAGCTCTGCCTCCACTTTCCCCTGCAAGCACAATATGTGCTAGAATGTTAATGAGGTAATCTATGCAATCATGCTGGCACATTATCAAGAAAATGTAAAATAACATGTCCGTAGTAATTGTATCTGGTAATGAAATAGCATTTTTTTTTTTATTAGCATTTTTCATTTATTTTATTTATTGTATTTACTCACTGTGAGCTCAAATTCATCGTTCTCATCCCGGGCCACAAATGGCCACCAGCCCTTCACTCTTTTCTGTTTGAAGATGGAGATGGTTGGCAGCTCATGCTCTTTATGAACCATGTTGAGAGAGCACTGCTTAGCTGTTTTTGCCCCACGGGTAAACTTATTCAAGTCCAGCTCAATCGCACCTGCGAAAATAAACAGTTAGGCACAATTAAACACATTGACTTTAAACAGCATTAATTACAAAAATGTGTTTATTCTTTAAAGGCAAGATTATACAGCAAGTCATACTTTCTAATAATTAGTGTCTTTTTTTATATTTCTGAATTGTGAACATACCCAGGAAGTCATCTGCGGAGAAATGGTCAGCATCCCATACTTGAAGGGTGAGTCGAGCAGGAATCTTGTATTCGGTCTCATCCCAGGAAAACATGGATTCCTTCTTAGAGATGACTATCTTCTCCTCAGCCATAAGATAGTCAAAAGGAAAAACAAAGCGCCAGTTGAAGTTCCCTTCCCCAGTTAGAGAGTGATAATGCACATCCGTGTCCTGTTTATCCTCCTGCTGTCCTTTCAGCCAGCTGAGCAGGGAGATGATTTTCAATTGTTAAAAGCAACATGATTTTAATATTCATTTTAGAAAATATACAAGCATAGAACACTTATGGTTATCAATGATTTCTTGTGTAAGTTGCATGACAAAACATGCACAAATGTTCTGAACAAAGAGTGCATTTATATACTTGTATAAAGTGCAAAATGTATATACAAAAATACTGAATAGAAAGCATGCATAAAATAGTATTTATACATGTCAACTCCATTACTGCATCAGAAAACTGGGAAACAAATTAAATGAAACAATCCTAATTCTACCCCATAGTCATTGCAGTTACAGTTGATGTTATTGAGCATTTTAGTAAGGTCCATTAAAATTATCTCCATAATAAAACGCAAAGAATATGTGAACGGTTAATTCATGACTTTTTGATTACTTTTAATTTGTTTTGTTTTTTTGTCACAGATGAATTCTAAGAAACATAAACATTCTATGGAAATAGAAAAGAAAAAGGGATGTCTGACCTGACATCTAGTCAATTTTCTGCACATAAAGGACTAGTTCAAAAGATCTCAAAATCTATTCTGATGAAAAAAACTAATTTTAAATGAAAATATACACCTTGGATGACTTGATGGTAAGTGCAATTTCAGCACATTTTAATATGTTTGTAAAATATTTCTTTACGTTGTGAAGCGGTTCTGCAAAGCTTATCAATTTGAAAAAAAAAAAAATTGCCTGTACCAACAGCATTACATCATTAAGAGCTACTGTATTATGCATTTATTTGAACCATTAGTAGCCAACTATATGGATCCAATACATGCATTATTGTATGTGTAACTTTTCAAAATACAAAGATTAAGTTCTCAAGACAGATACAGTACTCAAGCAACATATTGTTATATGTATATCACAAGATTATAATAGTTGATTTTGACATGCAAACAAACATACAGTATCTTATGCTTTCATGCAGTATTTGATGAAGACATCTCAGTCCCCAAGACAAACTAAACAAAAATGCCTCTATAAACCAAGACCACACCAATAATTATATATCTTTGAGGAATTCAACTTTACAGCCAATTGAATTCATTTTAAATAATATTACACAAAGTGTTTAGAGGTGATAACTAGAAAGCAGCAACATTTTGAATGACATGGTCTCGTTTAAACTTGAATCTGTATGGAGGGTGGTATTTGTTTATTAGTTGTGAAAGGAAGGGGCAGGTGCAGATTTCTGCAGGCGATGAGCAGAGCATTCAAGCCATGCGATCGTATCGTCTTTACCCCCTGACATAGATGTCAGACATCTTCTCTCCTGTCATGAAAGCATCGTCCTCTAGAACTACGTCATCAGTGTTCCAAATAATAACACGAAGCTCAAAGCTAGATAACAGCACAGCAATGACGTGGGGGCAGGGAGGAGGGATAGACAAAATAACACCAACGCAACAAACACAGACGAACAACAAAAGGAAACAGAAACAACAAACAAAGGTAACCGATTAAATCACACACTTTCACACACCTGCCCATACCTACCCCCTCACAAAAATGTCACTGGACTTTTCCCCTGTGAAGTAATCATCGTCTTCCAGAATTACCTCGTCAGTATTCCATATTATCACCCTGAGCTCATATCTGGGAGATGAAAAAAATTGGATCATCATCTTACACTGTAAGTCTTTTAACCCAAAAAATGTGCGCCATGTGGTAATATCTAAAATACAGTAACTTGTTGTATTTTTAAGACTTTTACTATGAATATGACTAAAATAATTGTATCAGATTAGGAAAAAACTGCAGCCTATTTATTTTCTTAAGTATTAAGTTCACACTATGGTAAAATGATACTGAATATGCAAAAAGCCTTATATTTATTTCAATAGGGTGCAACTGAACATTTTGTCTTTTTGCAATATCTCATACTAAATAAGGACAGTTTCACAGGCCTGATTAAAAATTGGCAGAATCTTTACCGTAGATGATAAACATGAAAAATGAAGGCAGATGAGAGGTGTGAAGTGGGTTTGAGAGCAAAAAGAACAAGGATGTTTTATCTACTGTAAAACTTTTGATGAAAGTGTTTGTCATCCGTTTTGCTGAATCACAGTAGCATTACTGCAGTTACTGTAAATGCAGTTAAAATCATTACAGTAAACAATTATAATTATAGTAAACGGTTATAAAAATGGAGTGAAATAAAAAGACATTCTGCAGTTTGGCAATTCACCATTCATAGCCAGTTCTTCATCCAAAGCTTTTAAGTCATCCAAAGAATATTAATTGCACAAGCAGTCCAGAAAACAAAGCAATCTGTTCCTTGCTCAAGGGAGTAATGATCTAAGAGTGAGTATGTGATCTCAGCATGACTGATTATTAAAGCCTCCTATTTTTGTCTAATCCTCTTCAAGGCTACACTCACTGATGCTCATATTAAAATGACATTTTGTTCCATGCACCTAGAGGCTTTAAGGAAAAACATGTTAAAATTAAGGGAACATTACAGACAAATAAAATATTAAAACCTTAACTGCAACAAAAGCGCTTTGAGTATAAAGGAGCGTGAATTTTATAGAAAAAAGGTTAAGACACTGAACAGAATCATCTACCTCTTAGGTTTACGTGGTGATATTTCAATGGCTGGTCCTGGAGCTGGTACATCCATAGGAAACATGTCCACCCACATTTCAATCCTTCCCTGTGAGATGAAAAGTGGAGAATTTTTTATACTTATATTTGTTTGCTCATTTACCATGCATACATAAACTACATCTGCTAAAATTCATGCCAAAGTTCATACTTGCTCTAAATTGCTTGCTCTGAATTGAATTGAAAGGTCTGTTTTATGTGCTTGGCTTGTTGCAGACCCTTGCGTACCTGTTCTATGCCTGGCTTGTCTGGGTTGAGGAGTGGTCTGGTCTCCACATGCTCAGGGATAAGTTTGCAACCAACACGTGGGATCTCCTCCCAATGCCTAAGAACCGTAAGAGCCAAGTGTTCTTCTGTCTGCTTCTTCAGACCTGGAAGCCATACCAAATTGAAGACTTTTCATATATGATCAGAGAAAATAAAAACTCTGTAGAAGCCCTGTAAATGTCTCACCACTCTCATCCTCAATTTCCGTTGGCCCAAGAAAGATGCGGTTTGCAACTTTGACCTTCCCTCCAGGTCCATAGTGGGGTACATCCAATTTAGCTTCTTTGCATAACTTAGCAAGGATCTGAGTTGGCTTCTGAGGGTCACGCCATACATTGTAACCATGGCTGGATAGTTCACAGTGAAACATAAAAAACAGGACTGTCAGTTGAACATATTTTTTTTGCTGGACATGTTTAAATGTCGATATATATAATAATTGTGATGAAATGTAAAATGAATGTATTGATTGACATCCCCATAAATAAAATAACTGAACGTGTTGTTCTGTAAATATTTGAGTCATTCATGCTCAATGTGTTGATAACTTACACATACAAGTACAAGGAAAGAAAGTACTCACACAGAGTAGTTGGATGCAATGCCACATGTGGCTCTGTGTTTGCTGTAGTATCGGTTCTCCAAATCGATCTTAGTCTCACCAATCAGATCATCAGTTCCAACCAAATCCCAGTCATACACTGCAACTGTCAGCATGGACTCCATTGGGAAAGTAGCCTCTATGTCGAATGACCTTAAGGACAGGAAAGTGAAGAGAGTGTGCATTCAATAAACTTCTTTTTTGTTTGAACTTTAACCAGTTTAATGGTTTGGTTGATTTACAATAGTACAGCCTACTCACTTTCCAAAGACAGGATTCAGCTGCTTGGATATGTAGTTCTCCTTGTCCCGAATCTCGGACTTTCCCAATCGAATGACTATATAAGGGTCTGCTTTACCATTTATATCTGCAGGATGCAGGTCTGTGGCCTGAGAAGAGTGTTGTGTTATTTTAGAGACAGTGCTGTAAGAATAATACTTGCAATTCAAAGTTAAATTCACTCACTCTAATGATATAAATCCTTATGAGAACATTGATAGGGTCATTGTGAGGAATACTTTGGAACATGCCCATGTTTGGGTCAAATCCTGCCTCCCTGGTGATCTCCTCAGACAGTGGAAGTTTATACATACAGAGGGAGCCCTGGTTCATAAAGAGAGATATTGAGATATTCATACTCCAATTCTGAAGCCTGATTTCTACATTATATGTTCTTACCTTGAATCTGCCCACAATCCTGTCATCATCAACCACATTGTGGTCAATATCATCTCCAGCCTTTCCTCTAAACAGGTTGAAAGTGTGGAGCCAGTCCTCAAAGCTGCCAAACTCACTCTCCAGCTCTTTGTTGTACACCTGAGATTAAGGCGTTTAGAAATTGCTAGAGATCAGGAAGTCTTTGATTTTTTGAACTCTTTGCTCTCAAATATTTGAACAGTAACGTTTAAATGAATGTTTATAATACAGCAAAAAATGAAAACACAACCCCTGGAACATATTCAAGAAGAAGCACTGACCATAAGTTCATCAACTTTTGGTTTTGGGGGTCGTTTTTCTGTGCCTTCATGGTTCTTCTTTTTGTCCTTGGAGCTCTTCTTGTCTTTAATCTTCTCCTTAGGTTTGGTGCCTTTCACAGGAAAGTCATCAGCTTTGATCTCTGAGGTTAGAGGTGAATGGGTAGGTACGAATGGAAATGAGAAACTTGTGAGCACAACACAATGAAGGATGATTTTTAATAGTTTCTAAATGCTTGTGTCCAACATTCATGGCATGATAATACTAATGGTTTTATTTCATGACTACAGTGGTGATGGACATGAGATGACAGCGCTCATCTGAACACATTCCTAACCAGGGGTGCGTTTGCATGGCTATGGCTAGCCTACTATGGTCGCCGAATGTTCCGTCGTTACCAGCATAGTTCAACGATTCAGTGTTTCCCGAAAGCATAGTTTAAACGAACATTCGCAGTCAACGTCACAAACACACGTGATTGGAACAGCTTTGGACCTGTGGTTAGAAGCATAGTTTCTTGTTAGTAAGATATATAGGCTTTAACAGGGGCGGATCTACCGGGGTGGCACGGGGTGGCAATTGCCATTTGCCACCCCAGCGCTAGTGTCCTAGTGTTCTAAAAAAAAAAAAAAAAGTTTCCCCGACCGACTTACAGCAGCGATTTGGATGACATAAAAATAGCGCAAAGTTTGACGAGCGTCCCCATCATCTATCAGCG
>JAUMHQ010000032.1:1518039-1535269 GCA_032361165.1 Enteromius paludinosus | reverse complement strand
GATTTGCCATCTCGAAGCGAGATTCCTATTCGTCGGTCACCGACGTGACTCGGAGTGACCGACTGATAGGGAACAAAAAATAAAGTAAATAGTTTTTATTTAGTTTTATAAAATTTTTATTACAAAGTTTTAAAGCAAGTAAAAAGAAGGCCATTCTAAAAAGAAATCAAATTAGGATAGGAGGTTTAGGATATATTAGTTCATAAAGTCTTTCTCTATCTTCTCTTAACACCAGCTTTATTTCAGAGGGAGGATAGAGGGGTTTTCTCCTGAGACTGGAGACGAACAGATTGTGGAATTACTATTGGGCTACAGGAGTACCGGACCTGCAGGCTTCTGGCACATGAAGAATCACTGGAGCATATGTCGCCAGCATGATTCATTCATTTAAATTTATGGAGTGGAAGTGGGCCAGGTAGCGCACTGCGGTGACTGTCAACAGCACCTCCATCTTCACACACTTCACATACACCCGTCCCACCATCCTACCATATGTCCAGCGAAACACAGTTTCTAATGGACAAGGACAGCTGTATCAGGTCAGTCTAGCTTTGCGCAGACACACAATGGGAACCTTTGGTGTGGAAATTAATTAGGCAGGTGCGAACACCCACTAGATGTCCACTGATTGGCTGGGCCTTTCAGACAGCAGTTTATGCTCTTTCATTTTCTGTTAGGTCTGCTAAATCTATTTATATGTAGGATTTAGCATCTTAAACTGCAGTAAAGGTCTGAGTTATCACACAGGGAAATTTTGGCATTAAAACCTGTGAGTTGACATTATGATGAAAGGGTGCTCTTGATGTAAGTTATATTTATTAACTTAACACTTTATAACCTTTAAAAGGCCAAACCAACAGCCGTTGTTGTTTCTGTTTAACTAATTTATTTTTGGAGAAATAAACTTTTTTTTTTTTCGATCTTATCTGCTTTGGACAGCCTATGTCAACACATAAATATCATTTCCATGTATATAATTTATTATTCATACAGTACTGTTGAAAAGTTTGGGTTGTGTGATTTTTAAATTGTTTTTGAAAGAAGAAAAATTATAAAAAATCTTCCAGACCTTTAATTTATGTATTTATGAATTCTGTGATGATGTTTTGAGTTCCCCCGTCTAAAAACTAGAGCTGGCCCTGCAGACACAATGGGTCAGAGTATTATTTCAGCAGGTTGTCACTCAGGTATGTCTAGCTCATTGAGCAGTGCCTGGGCATGTTTCCAGAAAGAAGCAATTTGTGAGCACTATTTGATATTCCCTCCACTGTTTGTGCTGCAACCTCGACCCAACAGCAACACTTCAGCATAAATCCATTATTCTTTTATAACTTAATGGACCTGAACTTATAACTATGGACAGCTCCTGAAATGAAATATTACACATTAACTTAAGAGGCTTTATTGATTTCTCTTTCACAGATAAAACATCTCGGAGCATAATACCACTGGGCAGTTGTTTGTTTGAAAACTTCTCTTAGTGGTGAATCACTTTAATTTTTAAATGAATTTTAAACTCTTTCCATACTTCATTACAAAGTGCCTCTGACAGCCAGGGCAGACCATACTGTAATGTTTGTACACATTTGGTGTAAACTTTGGGGTTGTGGAGTATTTTAGTAGTCATCGACATCGAGGGTGTGTGGAGCCAATAGTGTGTGTGCAATAGAAAAATGATCTGTTCTTGTTTTTATGTTGAGATAGAATTAATTAAATGAATAGTCTACTTTGGCATCTACTGTAACTATGGACTATAACAAATCTGACATTCATAACTCATGAACTAACTCATTTTAATACATTATGTATAATAGAGATTTTGTCTCATTGTGGCGATTTGTTTTTTAAACAAGTGCTAATCAAGTGGGACTTTCCACCGAACGCCGATCACTCTCAGTGAGCCCTATAGTGAGCAGCATAGCCATCCTTCCCCTGAGCATTACATCATTCTAAGGGACAACAGAGCCAATCGACAGCCTGGCAGGATTACGCAGCATATGGGCATGTCCTGACTGTGAGGGAGAGATAAACAGGTATGTTCATGAGAAAACATGGCATTTATGTATATGGTACGTCAGAATGGTTAAAGACACAGATGTTCATCACACAAGAGTGCATCTGCTCCTTGAGATGTCTCCCAAGAGAGAAAGAAAACTTGTTCACACCATAACAGGCACTCTGGATCATTGCCATGGAGAGGTGTGATTCTCAGCTGACTTGCTAAGCTCTCATTTAGCCAGACTGTATGTCACATTTGTGCTATATTGCTTAAATCTCAAAATTTCCACTTAATTTGTGACACATAATAAACTATAGTACAGATCGTAATTAGATGTCACCAGATTTAAACTGCATGTTACAGGTTTTGCTAACCAAAGCAATATGATTCTTTTTAATTAATAATTATACCACCTTTTTAAGACCAGTCTTGGTCGTTTGTCTCTTGAATGTGCTTTGCTTCCATTGTCACTTGATTCAAGTTTTCTTAACTTTACAAAACAGTGCTTGCATATTGAAAACTGGTATTTAATGTTGAGTTGTACCTCACTATCTTTTTGCCTGTATGGGCAGTAATGGTGGAAATCTTGAATAAGCTTTTCTGCAGCCAAGAGTTCACTGTTTGTAAATACTCACTGGAGTGTAAGGGAAGAGATTTTCATTTTATCCATTGTATGCCTTCAAATAATATTGCAAACTTATTAAAATTCAGATTAGACTCACCAGGGACACTCTTGTAAATTTGGTCTAGGCTACATGCACTCATAGAGAAACTTGCTAGTACCCATGCTGCCAGTGCCTTGAGAAAAGAGGAAGACACGCAGCTATTTTATTCTGTGCTGGCACTGTAGTTGATGCCTTTAGATGTGGAGCAGGAAGCAGGTACCAGAGTGATGCAGCACACGGCTCAGAATCATTTGATTAGTTAGCAGAAAATGACGTCTGTTCATCCCTGCAGTCTCCCTCATCTATTCCACTCTGGCATGCAAATGGCTCTGATCTGCTGTGTTACCAGCCGGTGTTGTTTGGACAGAGATCACAGGACTCAGTGGTGACGGCCTGCTTTGAGTGCACCAAGACTGAAATCAGAGGAAACGAGGCTTGCAAGTACGACCCTGTTCATAAGTTATGGGTCATTTTGGTCTTGCAAAGCTTTTATGGTAGGGTGCTCAACTAGCAAAACATTCAAACTCCTATCTGGCCTCCAGCAAAAGGAATCAAAGCAACAACATTCAGCACACACTCTAAAAAATAAAAGAGAGGTTACATAGCAATGCCATAAAAGTAAAAAAAGAGTTCCCCAATGAACCTTTCAGTGAATATTTCTTAAAAGAACCATTTTGGTGTGAAGAATTTCTTAATAAACACAAGAGCCTTTTTTTTTATGTAAAGAACCTTTAGCAATGGAAAGGTTCCCTGGATGTTAAAGATTCTTCATGGAATCAAAGATGCCAATAAGGAACCTTTATTTTTGAGAGTGCTGGAAGTGAAGGCCTGAAGTAGGTTATATATAGGGTTGTCATTAGAATACGCTTTGTTTGATCTCTTTAAAGCTATTTCTGGCTTCTATAGCCAGTCAAAGTCCTCAAGGAAGACACCCACACACGATTTTACATACAAATGCAGCACATAAACTCTATTGAGAAAGACAGACAGGCCCTGTTCTCATGGCCTTTGATCTATAGAGGTAATGTGGCCTATGGTCAAAAGTTTATTTGATTTCTGTATAGAGCTTCTCTCTCTCTCTCTCTCTCTCTCTCTTTAGTTTTGCATAAAGAGCAATATTTATAGACCCACATACAGTCTCTCGAAATCAGATTTAGTTAAAGGGATAATTTAGCCAAGAAGTAATGTTTTATTGTTTTAATCACCTTGATTTTTGTGCAAAAAAGCACCATAGATGTAACGCCCCTGCAAGCCATACAAGTTTGGAATAACATTTAGGGTGCCTAAATGATGACAGATTTTTTATTTTACTTAATTTGTATTTTCGGGGGGGAGAGGAGGATAAAGGGTTTTATGAATGTTTCAGAGAGGCGTTATTTATCTATGCTGCTTGTCTGTGCAATAACCTTTGAGTAAATTGGAACTTTTTCTCTCTTTCTGTGTATGAGCTTGTGCCCTCAAACCATCATGAAGAAAGTTATCAAACTGAGCTGAACTTGAAAGCTGTGGCAGAATTACATAAGTGCAGACAAATGTGGTACAAGCGAGAGAGCTGGAGAGCAGAACGTGTTTAAATATTTAAGCCTCATCAGTGAGAGCCTAAAGGCTTTGATAGACCCTCTGGAGCTCTGAACTATGAGAAGAATACAGTTTTCCTTGCTTTTCAAATGCAGTTTTGTGCCTTGTCAGAAAGAAAAATAAGAACCACAGATCTTGTTTTGAACTTTCTGAGACGTTACATGGCAGTTTTATAAAAGAGAACTGTTTAATGCAGTTGTGAATTGTACAAGCTGATCGTATTTGACAGCTTTCCACACATTAATCCATCCATGCAGATTCACTCAGCAGTTTGTCCTACAGCGCCAGTACCAGACGTATTTCATCCACCATCTTTCCTGTGGCGAGACATCGAGAGGGCCACAGGTATTTATAGCTTGTTAAGCTAACGGGGAGGAGAAATAGGTCAAAAGTAGCTAATTTAACTTGTTGTCACTAAACCTCCGGTGGCAGCATGACCCTGGGCCTCCTACGCATCATCACTCAGAGACAGCCGCCCACCATGCCCAGCCAGCTATAAAATCAGAAGGAGTGAAATCTCTCCAGAGCGCTAGATATGTCAACGTGCCTACCCACCCTCACTTAGACAGAGCTAAATAATGAACAAGCTTAACAGCGTATACATGCAAACCTGGTGGCCCGGGGTTCAAAGAAGTGCTCTGGTGCTTTACAGTGCCCTTGTTTATTGCATTAAGCTTGCCATTTGCCAAAAGCTTTTGAATTGGGTAAACATCTTCACAGACATATCTAACCCGGGGCTGTTCTGCCACATAGCGGAGGTGTCCCTGATGAAGATGCTAAAACTTGATTGTGTTCTGGAATTGTAGCTAATTAAAACATACAATTATATATGCATGTACTCTAAGTATGTGTGATTAGTCGTATATCTTTGGAAGTCACTTGTTAGTACTATATGCATATCCATATATGACAGATATATAGATAGACAGACATTTGTGTGCAAATATTTCAAAGTTCAGGAGCATTGTGTGCTAAATCATCCTGATGCATTTTAAATCAAACGAATGGACATGATGTCTTCTTTTCTTCTTTGTACAGAGTAGACAATGTGGTTATAAAATTGACATTTCTCTCTCGTTGGTAGGTTGCTTTAGCACTCAGGATTGTCCATCTCTGTAATTCGATGAGAGCAGCCATTTAAAGCAGCCTGGGCTTCTTATACAGCCTTTCCAGGAGCACCACAGGGACTATGAGTATCGATCCAGAGCCATAAGTAGGTCAGAGAAATAGCGACTAAGAAACAGGGTTTAGTCTGACACAGTTCCTCTCAACCTCCGTCTCTGACACTGTGAGGCCATTTGCGTTCATCCATCTCAATGATTCTTCACAGGCCATCTCAGTCAAGAAGGCACATTCTGTCGCCCCGAGTCGTCTGATGCACAGTACATCCTGTTTAGAGCATCAGGCATCAGTCTGCTCCCTCTGGCAATTCCATGTTCCGCTTCAGGAAAAGTGAAAAGGTCAAAGGATTTACAGCATTTTTCTCATTCGTTTTTTACATTCTTACAGAAGACAAGGCATAAAATAGTCCTGTTTTTCTAACGGATGAAAGACAAGATCATCTTTGCAACTCAACCTCCAGACCTCAGCGCAGCGCACAAATGCTAATCATAAATACACCGACATTAAAGATCCAAGGACTCGACTGACCTCAGGTTAGTTTAAAAAATGCAGTACGGTCATTTATGCTGACCTGAAGTCTTGGAAAATGAAAGAGTTCCAGCACTTTGAGTGATTAGAAATGACTAATCAGCCATCCCTAATGACAGCACTTTAATTACAGTGCTCTGGGAGTGCAGGCTTTGCTTTCGGCCCTTATCTACCATCACAGGCAGTTTGCATATTTGCAGTGTACCTGAAAGAGTCCGGCAGGAGTTTTTCCCCTTATCTCGGCCTGCCTGGGATGTAAAAACAGCTCTCTGTTTGCAAAAGAGATGGGCTTGTGTTTGTGTGTGAGTGTTTGTGCACGTGTGAATGTTTATGTGAAAGCTAGTCACACCATAATACACTACACTGGGCTATTGTATTGTATCTTGACATGGTTATCCATGCTTTCATATGTATAGAATACATCTTTAGTCATAAGATTTACCTATTTCAGGCCTCTAGCAAAGTCAGGTGAAACCCAGTAACTTGTCATTACATAAGTACATTATGGGCATCCATTAACTCATTATATTCGTATTCAAACAAGCACTGATGGTGAGTTAATGTTTCGCTAAATAAGCGAAACCTTACCTGACATGTAATATGATACACTGAATATCTTGCACATAAACTGTTGACACAGTTATCATTAACCCCAGTCACACTTATTGTTTTTCATAAGTTACCATGAAACCGCCTTAGGCCATTGGATCATTGGCTGACTGTATCCAACCAATGGGCTGTGACTCATATAATTTATTCAGATCAGAATCAAATATTATCTTCAGGGTAAAAAATAAAATGCTGAGAGCCTGGGAATAATTACTTGAATATTGTTTGTGCTCTTTGATGAGTGATTTGTAATCTGATTCAGATATTCCTTGTTTAAGAAGTATGGGATCCATATTATGGGAAGGAACAATGCGATAGCTCCAGAGATTTCCTCTGATCTCTCAGATATGATTGTTCTTGCCCAGACAAACCTCTGGTGGAGGACTAAGAGATTTGGCTATTTGCATTGGACATTCCTCTGGTTCTTTTAGAGTAGATGTATTGTTCAAGCACATTTAAGCTGTGACTGCTTTGTAGCTGTCGGGCTGAAAGAAATTGTTCTCCCAAAAAAGCTGTCATCATTTGCTTACCCTTATTTCATTTGTCATTTTTAAACGAATAACATATCACATGAGCTACCGTCTAAACTTGCTGAACTTGAAAACGTTCAAAAGTATCCGTTTTCAAATTGTGCAGGATGTTAAAAATGTTTTGAAGTCATAACATAACATTCTGCAACTAATTGTGTGTAAATTAGCCTTTATTAATCAAAAATGTACCTGTAAATCATATTTTTGTGTGAAAAGGAATATAAGTTACAGTGTTCACTTCAACTGGCAACATTTCTTATTATTATCAGCGTTGAAAAGAGCTGTGCTGCTGACCCTTACTTTTAAAAGATAGAAACTGTGTACATACAGTATGTATTGAAATGACTGATCTGTCTTAGATTATGAATGCTTTATGACCAGAAATTGCGAGCATATTGGATAGAATTGTGACGCACTGTACTGTACCAGATGACGGTGACACATACTTTATCAGAAGCCGTCATATCACAATGACACATACTGTATCAGGCCACTGATTGTGCTTGGATCCAAATAAGATAACTGACTCATTATGGTTAAATAGGGCTGCCTTAGGTTGTTTTGACAACTTTGTTTTGACTTGGCACTTGTGAATTCATACCTGGATTCACTTGACAATTACACAATGCACTTGTATCAGTAGATGATGGTCAGAATGCCAGAGAATAAGAGCAAGTGCTGAGGTCATTGATGACATCTCTGTCGATAGTACTGAGTACAAGCGCCCACCTTTGGATACTCTGTCTGTGGGCTCCAGCATGCTGTGAGAGTCTGTGTATGTGTGTACGTTCTGTTCTGTTCATGCTGTTCTGTTCATCAGTACATCATCTCCTCTCCTCAGAGCGACTGTCAGTGGTGAAATGGTGTGTGGGTGTCCGACACAGTAATGGGTCAATCACTCCGAAAATAAGACTTTTTCTTTTGACTGAGCACGGAGGAGCTGTTCTCACCTAATGTTGTGAGGGTAATGATACACTCTGCACTTCAATGAAGGTACTGGGTTACATAATGATACAATAATGATAATGACTATTCAGAAGCTCAGAGAAACCAGGCTGAAAAGAGAAACACGTCTTCAGTAAACTTAAAAAGACAGAGCTGAATGGAGACCTTATTTCAAAGAAAGGATTGTTATATCATAACAGTACAATCCTTTAAAGAAAATAAGACGGTGACACAAAAGGTGACTGTTGTTATAAAGCAATCTTCTGCCGATTGAGATGTAGAAGCTTAAAATGAACCAATCAGACAAACTTTTAATAATACAAGCTTCCAGAACTGACGTTATCTGTGCTATCTTTTTCATGGCACGATTTTGTGATTTATATAATACTCGTAGCACTTATGTTCTCTGTGATTCATCCGTGAGTTTTGCTGTTCTCACCGAACGTTATTTGGGGGCTGGTGTTTCACATGTTCAGAACAGCGTGTGTTTTATGGTTATTTATTTATTATTTGTCTTTGGAGCTGACAGGCAGAGATAGAGCATGAATCATGTTCGGCCTACTCTCAGACAGCAGTGATAATATCGGCGTGCTGATGCAAAGTGACCGGCGAGCACATAGCACTTTCACACCATCAGTCATGTTCCCGTAGCAACATGATAACGCAGGAATAACACTGAACAAACAATGTTGGAACTGTGTGCTGGCGTGGGAGGCCAGGGGCTAAAAAAAGTCCCCACAGGAGAGCTGTTGATTATGCGTGGAAATGTGAGGGAAATTAGTAAAGTCGTGTTGTGACTGTACTGTACTTATAATATATTGATCATTTTTTCACAATGTGCCATTGTTTCGGTTTACAGTAGCCAGCTGTTTCACTTGTACTAAATGTACTAAATTAGTAATATTATAGCATTCATTGAAGTACCTTTTAAAATTGCATAGTACAGAAATCTTTACAATGTATATTGTGTGTGAGTGAGTGTGTGTGTGTGTGTGTGTGTGTGTGTGTGTGTGTGTGTGGGCTTGCATATATATATTTATGATCTGTAACATATGTTTTTTTACAAATAAATTTTTATATATCTTTATTTACATTTATAATAGCTTAAAAAAATGAATTATGTTCTTTTGAACAGGATAATCATTTCAGATAATCGTGAAAAATATTATCACAATATCCACAAAAACATTAAGCAGTACAGTTTTCATAATAGATAATATTAAAATGTTCTTGAGCACCAAATCATAATGATAAGAATGATTTTCAAAGCAATTTCAGCATTTTTGGTGCTGAAAACTTAACTTTTCCATCACAGGAGTAAATTACATTTTAAAATATATTAATATATTTACATTGAATATTTATTATATTAAAATATATAAAATATAAAATAAATAAGTTATTTTAAATTTTATTTTTATTTAATTACTGTTTTAGTGTATTTTTCATCAAATAAATGCGGGAATAATCTTCTTTCAAAAACATTTTTAACAATTTTATATAAAATTTTATAATTTTATAATTTTAAATTTTATATAATTTTAATGTAGCAGAGCCCATAAACGTTTAGCGTCTTTAAAGTTCATATAATAAGTTATTTTTGTTTAATGCATGTTACATTTTTTATTTTTTTTTTAGATCAGACAATAATTGCCAGGACCTCCTGCAGTACCACCACAGACCCCCTGTGGTATATGAATATGGTAATCATTTAGCACAATTAAATAAATCAAAGTACTATGATCTGATACCACAGAAGTACTTTTGTAAGGCTTATTTGTTTGTTTTAACCAACATGACTTAGTCACAATCGCAGTGTCAGCTGGATCAATACAGTTTAGATCACTGTGTGTTTCTGTTTGGAGCCTGTGCTTATGGGATGTGGAAGTGAGCGCTGAATCAGGTCCTTGTGGCGCCTGTGGCTGGGGAAATAGGAGAAGTAGGTTACTCTCCAGACATTTGAACTTGAAACACTTGGCCGACTGCCTGTGGAGCTGCAATCCCCGCGCACATGTACTGGATTACTTTACTGCCACCTGCTGGCACTGGAGGTTCAAGATTTTATGGCATTTAATTGCTATATGAAGCTTAGTCTCCCTGTCCCTGATTATGCT
This sequence comes from Enteromius paludinosus, assembly GCA_032361165.1. Lineage (NCBI taxonomy): Eukaryota > Metazoa > Chordata > Actinopteri > Cypriniformes > Cyprinidae > Enteromius > Enteromius paludinosus. The sequence continues at coordinate 1,525,179 of JAUMHQ010000032.1, read as the reverse complement.
TTCATTCATGTGGTCGCATTCGCTCCATCAGTCCCTCGCACATTAGGACACTTATTGTTGTGTTCTTTCATTGATATGCATGGTAAGAGCCGTGGGCTGAAGGTGGTAGTGTTTGTGTATTACCAGAGGAAATTCCTTCTGCTGTGGCGGTCTGCTTTATCATGGGCTGACAGAAGACAGCACCCTGGTGTTACTGCACACAGACTACCCACGGTCCCTGATTTCTCTCTTATTCATCTTTTTCAGTTAAAGGTGAAGTGTGCAATTTTTGGGCCACATGTGGCAAGAACTCTGACATATCACACAGCAGTACGTCGGGCAACCCAAGTGCAACTCACTACTCGAGGCCCTGTTTCTTCTGCTGTCATGTCACAGCTACTAAAAGTACAAAAATGCCTACATAAATTATGATAACGCTCTGAAAAATTTTGCATGGTAATGGATATTACAATATTAATGTATTTGGTCTTGGCGAAATAGATCTGCTATGCTGCTGAATTGCTTCTGCTGTTGATTGCTGTTGTTGAAGATTAGTGTTGCAGCTGCTGCAAAGCAAACTTGCTACTGCCAATACATACACCGATACAGTGCTGTGAGTGTTTAAGACATAGTGCCGCCGTACTAGTAGCATATTTAATAACCCGTAGCCGATCTGGGGTGCGTTTCCCAAAGGCATAGTTAGCCTACTATGGTCGCAAGTTCCGTTGTTACCAGCATAGTTCAACAATTCAGTGTTTCCCGAAAGCATAGTTCAAACGAACATTCTCAGTCAACATCACAAACGTATGTGGTTTGAACTCTTGGGCACAAGAAGCAAACTAACATGCATTACTTATCTTCCATTCTATCTAAATATAAACAGCGATTTAATTATGTATTTTTGCACGTCCATTCTAAACGCTGTTTTTGAAAAGTGCGCATGCGCAAAAAAGGCTAAGGGAACCTCGGAGTATGACGTAAGAAGGAACCCGCGATGATTCAAAGATCAAATAAAGCAAAATGACAGTGAACAAAAATAATAAATTGGTCAATATGTGTTGTGTTCAATACAGCAGCATCTTGGAGATCTCTAATCAGTTTAATAGCAGAAGGCATATCTTCACGACATGCGTGTGACGTCATTAACAATGGCCCTATGTTGTTGAACTAATGTAGTTCAAACGACGGAGACGCAACCGTGTTTTCAGGAAACAGTCGTGTGTAGCTAGTTCGTTTTCAAACAATGCATCGTACTATGGTGGTTTATCAGCGAGTTACATTGTTGTTCGGGAAACGCACCTCAGTTCATTTCATCAGTTCAAGGAGTCTCTCCCAACGAGCCGATGATGTAAATCAGGTGTGGTGAATAACGGAGACAACTGAACCGAACAGAAACAGAGTTAAGATCCACTTCACTAAATGTGTTCAGTAATGAATCATGCTGTGATGTTGCAGACATTTAAGTAGATTCTACATGAATTATTACATTTAAATGTATAATAAATGCAGAATAAAAGGCTATTTGTAAATGTATCTTGTATCAGTCATTAAAGATAATACTGACTTATCTGTGTTTTCATTCCTCCAGGCCACTGGAGGCAGTGTTTCTCCTTCTTCTTCGTGAATCTGATATCCACAGGTGAGCACTATCATCAGGTGAGATGGGTGTGATGCAGTTAAACTGAGGATCTGTGTGACCTGTTGGAAAAGTGTCTCTGGATTATCTCAACTATTTCTTGCAGACAGAAGCGAGATTAAACAAAGATCAGACCGGGTACGCCTCCATGCTGAAGTAAAAATGCACTTTTTGTCATCATGTGGTTTTTGTGAATGTTTTTAAGACCACAACAGTTCCACAACAATCGTAACTGAGATGACTTGCCCAGTCCTAAGGGCTTTTTGTGAGGGCTTATTTATCTTTGCATGACTTTGAGTCTGCAACAAAGTTTTTAAAAATAAATGATAATGTCAGCAACTTAATTTTCAGAACTTTTATTTTTAATTCTTCCATTTTTGTTTCTTGTTGATTTCACCCTGATGTTTTAGACGTTATCTGTATGTTCTGTTACAGATCAAGCCTCTGTTCAGTGGCTGAAGGACGTTCATGAACAGGCTCACTGTGTTCTTTATGAGCTCCTTACACACCATCTCTGAGCTGGTCGAGCCTGACGAGTCTCTGGAGCTCGCGTCTGGAGCTCAGAGCATCCATCAGACCAGCAAAGACTGGAGTTTAACCCTTGAAGAGCTTCAGGCGACTCCTAGACACCATGACAGACAGACAAGCAATTCATCCTTTCATGAGGTGCTAGAGTTTCCAATCAACCACGCTAGCATTAATTAACCTAACGAGTAGCCTACACTTCTCAGGGTTGAACTACTAATGTATCCATTCCTGACACAAAAGTGGTCATTTGTAAATTTTATGGGTATAGTACATGGTCTTATCCACGTCCAGATATGTTTAGCCTGTTTTGCTGCTTGATATTGAAATTGGTGAGTCTTATCATGTTATTGTAATGTATTATCTTAATTCTGGTGTTCAGCATGGGGATCTGCCACGGTGGCTGGTCAGTCTGATGAGAGACATCGAGGAGGCCACCACACACGAGCTGACCGTTGAATGAAGACCCCTCTGACAATGAGCTTTGTCTGGACACCCGAGGACATCATTTGTGTTTGTAATAATTTGAAATGTATTTGTTCTAAAGTGTAATTCTCCATCTGCAGTGTTTTTTATTCTTCTTGCACAATCTATGACTGGACTGTGTGGGTGGGATGTAAATGATTTGCTCATGGCGTGCATGTGTGTGTGTACATGTATAGGCACTGATAGACCTACAGCAATCCTGAAGAACATCAGCATGTTTGTTCGAGCAGACAAACAAGCTTCAAAACTCCCCATTAAAGCTTGATTCAGTCATGAATGCTACTGGAATCACAAACCTCTGGTGTCTGACGTCTTCAAACTGACCGACTGACCACACGCAAGAGATCGTAGTGTCCATACCCTGATTAATACTACACCAGGAGCTCTTAATTACTGCGCAGGCACCTCATGACAAACATGTTATGACGGCTGAAGACCTCAGATTAACCCGTCCTGTTATGCAATGACCACATGACCTTGTTTTTGTGACCTAAGTGTGGTAAAAAACATATTATTGAGATATGCTTGCAGGACTCCTGTAGTGTGACCGGCACAGATGTCTTCTAGTCTCCAGTTATGTGTTAGGTTATTGACCACCCTCAGAAATGTCCAGCTTTCAGATTGTGTTTAAATCTAAAAAATAGACTCTTTTGAATGGTTTTGTGGTTCAGGGTACAAATAAGGCTAGAACAGCTGTCAGTTGTCACCCTTGTACCATATTAACCTATAGGTGCATCTTAAAGGTCCATTTAGCACTTAAAATTTGTGTATTTGCTCCAAAATGATGCATATTAGTAGCTTTTGAGAAGGTGCTGTCCTAGTGACCGCTTTTAGCATGTTTTTTTTCAGAAGGTTCAGATGATAAACGGCAGCATCATGAACCTGTTGCTGGTGAAATGGGTCACAGATGTTGCATCGTCCTGTATTGCACACTTCGTCCTAGAGTAAATATTGACAGCCAGAGCGAACCTGTGCACTGAAAACAGCCTAATTAATGTAGGCGAGCAGCAGGTCAATGATTAACTCCTCTGAGGTCGTCATGTCACGGTATAAAAGTACGACACGCACTCACAGCGAGCAGATACTGTTTCTGCTATGAGAAGACCGTGTGTGTTGGTGTTGTTGGTGAGTGTCCTGGTGTGTCCGGCGGATCTGTCCCCGGTGATCCGCTGCGCTCCGTGCTCTCAGGAGCAGCTGGACTCCTGCCCGGCTGTGTCCCCGGACTGCCACGAGGTGCTGCGAGAGCCAGGCTGTGGCTGCTGTGTGTCCTGCGCTCTCAGGAGAGGAGAGTCCTGCGGCGTTTACACGGCTCCCTGCGGAGCTGGCCTGCGCTGTGTCCCCAGGACCGACGACCCCAGACCGCTTCACTCTCTGACCCGGGGTCAGGCCGTCTGCGCAGAGGACTCCCGCACACAAGGTGCTCTTCTCATCAATCTGCGCATTCACACAGACTACAGTATTCTGAACGCGAGACAATACTATAGCATTTAAATAGATTATGGATTAACTCAGTCTGGATAAAGTCATACTCGAAGTAAACACAAATCGAATTAATATCTGTGGAGTATTTCTATTTAGAAGTGTAGTATAGACATGTACACGTACACACACTATTACTGTCGTGTAGGACTTTTCACCGTATTTTGTGACCGTGTACACTCGTGGCAGTCGTCAGGCTTCTACACCGTGGTCTGTTTAAACACATCTGTGTCTCTGGAGCACAGCAGCAGTCATCAGAGCACAGGTGTATCTGTAGAGATAGACAACAATACACTGCATGGGTCGACATTATGCCAAAAATCATTAGGATATTAAGTAAAGATCATGTTCCATGAAGATATTTTTCCGTACTGTAAATTCATCAAAACTTCATTTTTTGTTAGCAATATGCATTGCTAAGAGAAGGTGATTTTCTCAATATTTAGATTTTTGCTCCCTCAGATTCCAGATTTTCTATTAGTTGTATCTCAGTCAATCTCTGGTTTTGTGGACCTGGGTCACAAATATATATATTTTTTGCATTCCCCCAAAAAATGTTGTGTGTTTATGATGCTGATGACGTTAAAATGCAAGAGGTGTCATTGGTCACAGGACTGTGTTGTTTGTAGATGAGCTGGACATCACGTCTGACCAGGACTCGCTGCAGTACCTGCTGGGTCTGAACCGGCCGCTGGACCCACAGGGCGCAGCGGAGGCTCAGGAGAGCATCAAGGCCAAAGTCAACGCCATCCGGAAGAAACTGATCCAGCAGGTAGTGAGAGCTGAGCTCAGGAGCTTCTATACTGTTCTATTTGTAAAAGGAATAGCTCAACTAAAATTTATCACCTACATTCAACCAAAAATTAGACATAAATTTAAGATTTATGTATTTGAATATGTAAAACGTTGTTCCATTTGAACAGAGCTTTAACATAAACTAATAAACTTTATATATATATATATATATATAAGTTTATAAATACTGTACAGTATATGTTTTTCTCTTTACATAAAAATTTACATAAAACTCCCTACATAAAAAACTTAAACTTAGGGCAACATTTCTCAGTAATTTTAACTTGATGTACTAAAATAGAAAACTTTAATAAAAAAAAAATTAATAAATAAAAAAAATGAAACTATATAGACCTATTGAAACAACAAAAAATAATAACAAATGATAAAGTGATTCAATATACAGTGTATGCATGTATGTGTATGTATGTGTGTGTATATATATATATATATATATATATTATGTGTGTGTATTATAACAGTTTTTCTGTCAGTCATAGAAAAGCAAAATGATGGCAGTTTTTATTTTTATTTTACCCATTTGATTTTTTATATCATTTTCACAGTTAATTAATAAATTGTGAAAATGATTAAAAAAAAAAATCTAATGGGTGAAATGGTTTAAGAATTAACATAATTATTCACTGTGAAGTCCACAATGAGCTACAATTATGGAATTGAAACTAATTGGATTTATTGAGGTTAATTACATACAAATGTATTCAAGACATTAATTTTATTAGTGCTATTACAGAAATCACTGCTGCTCAAACCAATCAAAATGAATAAAAATGCATGGATAAGTAATTCAGATACACAGATCTTAAGTGTTGGTCTGATATTTTTAAGTGTACTTCTCTTTTTTTTGTCCCAGCAGTCCTGTGTGTGTTTGATCCTCGTGTGTTTCTATAATTCAGGGTCCGTGTCACACTGAGCTGCATGCATCTCTGGATGTTATCGCTGAGTCTCAGCAGACGTTAGGAGAGAAGTTCACCAGCTTTTACCTGCCCAACTGTGACAAGCACGGATTCTACAAGGCCAAGCAGGTGTGTCTCTGACCCTGACCCTGTCCTGACCCCACCCTGACCCAGCTCACTAACTCTTCTGTCTTCTGTGTCAGTGTGAGACGTCTCTGCTGGGCCTGGCTCCTCGCTGCTGGTGTGTGTCGTCCTGGAACGGGAAGAGGATCGGTGAAGACCTGGCGTCTGACTCTCAGTGTAGTCAGGAGCTCACACACTGAACTTCACACCGTATTTATTCTGATCTATATAGCTCTTATGTGTTTAATATTTATGAACTGTTTTTTTAGACAGAATTCTATCAGAACGAATGAAACAAACACTAAACAACATTCTGTTTTTCAAACTCCACCTCAGTGAGATCCAGATCTGGGTCTTCATAAACTACTCAAAGAGGAAATTTTACGCTCCACGATGACGTTTGTTGAACAATATACTGTATGTTATGACGCGTCTGCGATTCTGCATCAGTCTGTGCTTTTTCCTGACCACTTTATTTCAGTATAACTGTTTTTGCAAAGCAATTGTCCGAGGTCAACCTGTTTGGACGCTGATATTATTCTGTGTTTTCTGTAAGCTCGGTTTGAATTGCTATATTATTTGACTATGTATTTAAACCAGATGTCTACCTCACATTAGACATGACGTCTTTATGGGCTCCCTGAATGCATTTGACATATTTAAGAGTGCTGCTCTATTTATTCAGAAATTATTATTTTATTTAGATATAAATATAATGTATATAACCTCAAGAGTTTATTTCAATAAAGTGAGAGATTGTACAGATTGTGCAATAATAATTTTGTAGATGATTGAGCTGTTGAACAATTTTCATTCTGAAATATTACATGATCAGAGTGTATATGTAGTGTCCATGACACAAATACAGACTATTATCCCACTGCAATTATCACAGTTCTTGTCAATGCCATCAGATTTGAATGAAAATATTGATGAAATCAGTCTTCTCATTTCACCTGCTCTGAGTTCAGCAATCATAGTTTTTGATCATAATCTTTGAACTTGTAGAGTTATGACTACCTTGCCTCAATGGCATAAACATACCTGGGGCCTATTTCAGAGAGGAGGTTCAAAGTTTAAACTTTAACTCTGAGTTGCTCAACCCAGAGATTAAAAACTCAGGGTTTTGGGTTTCAGAACAGGTGATCTGAGTAAGATCAATCAACTCTGAGTAGACTAACTCAGAGTTAAGCGTGTCTC